>ML675625.1:2379373-2400456 GCA_007922155.1 Mesoclemmys tuberculata
TCATATTGGTCCCTTCTGACCTATGAGTCTATGAGTCTATGGAGGAATTAGTCCTAAAACACTATATATGTTCATTGTGATAGTAACAAAGGTGTGGATGACTGAGAGATCCAGATCAAAGAAAACCGTTCACTCATCAATGGTAAACTCACTCCCCCATGGGTCACCAATGCAGTTTGAGTCAAAGAGCAGTGATAAATCCAATGAGGCTCTAAGGATGTGACACATTTTGGTAAAGTCAGATATTACACCTGTTAGCGGATGCAGATATAACAGATCCCCCCCTCCCCCAATCTTAATCTCCCTCTCCTTCTTACCAACAGATGACGTTGTGGGCTTTTCCATGTTGAATCTTTATTCAGCTCACTATTGTTTGCTGGCAGGGTATAGATGCCATATTGTTTGAGTATTGTTATGTTGATGACCCAGTAGTCCAAACTCTTGATATTCCTAAGTGGCTTAATAGGAATGTCAGACAGAAGGGATTACAGAATGGTATGCTATGAAATCCTGCATTGTAGGGGTCGAGGGAAGAAGAGATTTCCCAGCTCTACCTTTTTTGGATGCTTCTGACAAGTGATCCCAAGGAAAGATTGCTCAGTCTGCTTCTACAATATTTTGCATACCAAGATGCTGGCACATCTGCTCCAATTGGCGTGGGAACTCTTACCTTTAACATCATCACTTGAAGATCATCTATATCAATAGTGATGTTTCCATAAACCTGTCTGAACCCAGATTTAGGCATCAAAATAATCTGTAGAATCAGTAATGGAGCTGGCTCATCACCATCTTTTCAATAACCTCTTAAAATGAGAGATTCAAGGCAAGACAGAAACTTTAACAATCCAAGTATGGTTTCTTGAGTAAGGGCTTAAGCACTGCTTATTTAAAAGTCATTGGCATGTTTCTATCCCTAATGGAGGCATATTTGACAATAATAGGCCTATTGTCTTTTCCGTTGCTTTCATCAGCCACAAAGGACAAATGGCCTTTTCCATACATGATGCGGTGTGCTTGGGGGTTACAACCAAAACCTCAGCAAAAGAACCCATCTGAGAGCCAACCAGGACAGGTGATGTGTTTTATCTCCCGCTCTTGTACTGTTCCTATTGAAGTGGTCCGCTCTGCCTGAATTCCAGTTTATATTACCTGATACAACTACTGTTCATGTGAGAAACACTTGATTTTTTTCATTGCTGAGGCAATCTGGGTTAGACTGCCCACAATTCGGAATGCTTCCACTCATTCGGATTTTATGGAGGTTGAGGCTGAGAAGACAACTTTTATCACCTCAATCAGAGTCACAGCATAGAAATGCCCCAATTCTCGACGCAAGTCATTGGATTTGGAGGTGAATCTTCTGTTAGACACTCCAGGCTTCTCCTTTGCTGCATCATCTTTCTCAGGTTCTGTATACCATGGTAACATGCAAGGACAATACCTGGGGAAGAGTGTAAGGTGTCATTGTCTGTCAGGTGGTTATGGACAGTAATGCAGCCAAGTGACACTAGACTATCAAGGTGGTCCAGCGGCCAAGCTGGAAATCTGTGGTTTGGAAATACAGAGAGCCTGTGACTTTCCAAGGGCAAATCATAGAAACATCGCCACCTGACAGAACCATGGAAAAGCTCTCAAAGAAGGAAATGATTGAACTGACAAAGATGTATTTTAAACAAGCCCATCTTTCAGTCCCATTCTCAAAATTATAAAACCAGAGAGTAGGAGTTGATCTGAGCTAGATTATAGTCCCAAAGAGATTTTTAGATCCTAACAAATATGCAAGATGCATCATTGTCATATGTGCTGAAGATACTCGGAGTATGCCTTGGCAATTGTAATTTCAGTTGTGGCAAACTGTTAGATGGGGTGATCTGTGTAATCAGATTCCCAAATGCACTTTATACTCAGACTACAGACTAGGTGGACACCCTTGCATTAATTGCTTTTTCAGTTCACTTTTAAAGTTCCATGGGGTTAGAAACAAATGCCTTATAACCACCTGAAATCTAGGCATTCAAGCTTTCAAGAGGCATAAACCCATGCTTTTTTAATACTTTCGTAATTTGTGGAATTGCTGCTTTTGAAACCACTTAAAAATTAAATGGAGGAAAGACCAGATGTGCTGATCAGGATGTGATTTTAGGGGCGTATAATTTAGGTCTTGTCTACATTACAGACACTACACGGGCAGAGCTACAGCTCTGCAGCAGTTCCGCTGTCGTGCCATAGTATAGATACTTGCTAAAGACACAGAAGGGGTTTCTCCTTTGTTGTAGTTAATTCACTCCCTTGAGAGATGGTAGCTAGGTTTATGGAAGACTTCTTCTGTTGATCTAGTGATGTTTATGCAGGGATTAGGTAGCCTTAACTCCATGTTTCAGGTGTGAATTTTTCACACACCTGAGCCATGTAGCTATGTTCACCTTCGTTTTAGGGGTAGACTCAGCCTTCTGTTCTTCCAGGGCTAGAAACATTCTGGCAGTGAGTGGTAAATTTTTCTAAGCATTAGTCTTGCAGTTGTGATAAAAAATTAAAAAATGTGATCCTGGGATAAATGCAAGGTTTGGACAGTGTTATGAAAGGCAGCATGGCCAGTGGATAAGCCATGGGACTGGAAATCAGGAAATGAGTTTAATTCTTGGCTCTGGCACTGAGTTACTGTGAAATTGGATGAGTTCCTTGTCTTAATTTCTGTATCTGTAAAATTAGGGAGTGGGGATGATGGTTACTCTGCTTTATAAAGTTCTCTTAGATTGATGAATGAAAAGCACCATATAAATGTCAGGATTCTTCTTGGAGTAGACACAGTTCCGTGCTGCAGTTAGGTGTGTGTGTGCCCAGCATGCCAGAGCAGGAGACTATTGCCTAACAGTACTCCTAGAGCGGTGGCACTTGTGCCGCATGGCCGGTGATCCCTTCCCTGGGTATATGAGACAACACCGTCCTGACCCCCTCTGTTCCTTCTCATCGCCTATGGCTGGAGTCAGAGCTCTGTGTGGTTGTTGTCTCTCAATCTCATGTTTACTCTTAGCCTAGTTTGTTTGTTAGTGTTAACTAGTAATCAGTAGACAGTCTTAGTTGCTAGATAGTATTGGCCAGGGTTTAAACATTGTCCTTCATGTGGAGGAGCAATATCCAACAGTGAGTCCCAAATGCAATGCTTCCTTTTTTGTTGACAAGGCCCACCTTAAAAAATCTTGTTCAATGTGTAAATTGATCAAGAAGCAGACTAAGGTGGCATGGGACCTTCGCCTCAAGCAGCATCTGCTTGAATAGGCCATGTTGCCTGATCTGGTACCTAGGCTTTCCTTGGGCTTAAGATCACCCTCAGGCTTGGAGTGTGCTGCCACCTCTCATTCTGGGGCAAGTGCCTCTCTGAAGAGGTGGAGAAGCTGTTCTCTGTCATTGGTGCTGAAGAAGAGATCTTATAAGACCAATCAGGACCACTCCAGGTCACAGAGCAACTCCTCTGCCTTCCCCAGAAAAAGCATGGACCAACCCAGCATCGGTCCAGACTGTGGGATGGTCCAAGTACCTCTGACCCTTCCTCAGTACCAAGTGGGAAGGGCAGAAACCCTGTACCGCCGACTCTGGTTCTGGTCTCTGGACATCCATTGAGTCCAGTACTGACGAAGGAGATGTTGATACTTACTGTGTCCATGTCATTGGTGTACCAGGCAGCTGTAGACCTTCTTTGCCTTTCAGTCCCAGCCCTCACCATTGATCCAGGACTTTCCCAGGGATGCACACCTGCATCCCCTCTGATGGCACAAACTGTTGAACCCTAGTGTCTGTCAGCACCACATCGAGATGCACCTCTTCCTGTAGTGGAGATGGAGCTGGTACTAGGATCAGTATGCGGGACGTTGACACCAGGACCCTCTTTGGCCCCTCTGCATTTGACGCCACAAATGCTCCCATGGAGGCTTTCACCCCCCATTGATGTTGATGGTTTCAGGCGCTCCAGTACCCCTGTTTGCTCAGGGATTAACACTGCCTATAGCATCGGCAAACTTGGTACCAATGGTTCAGCCTTTATTGGGGGCACTGATTACTGCCTCGTTCTGGGCTATGGATGAATCTGACCACCTGTTTGTTCCCTCGGGCTTTGCTCTGCCCATATCCCTGAGACCCAGGGCTCTTCTCAATCTGAGTCAGGATCTTCATCTTCTCGCTCCTCATCACCTGATGAGCTCTGAGGGCCATCAGTGGACCCCTATGGCTCTCAGGGTGTAGACATTCCCCTGTCAAGGACAGAGGTCCATGGAACAGCTCCTATTGGCCACCAGTGTCCTACCCATATCAATGGCCTCCTTGGACTCAGTGGAATGCTTTTTGTCCCGTTGAAAGCCAAAGTCACCCATCTGGTCGACAGTGGTGACTGTGGATCAGTCCAGCATCAGCTGTCTTCCTCCCTGTGGAGCTGCTGGAGTCCTCCCTCCCAGGTACGTCTTCCCAGGAACAAAAGCCACTTGTAGCTTAGCTGAGACCCTCATCCTCTTTGCCAGATGATGGCGTGCTTCCTGGTTTGTCCTCCCCTTCTATTCTGGAGGACTTTAAAGTGGACCAGGACCATTTACACCACATGACTGCATCCCTGGGCATCCAGGCGAAGTTTCTCCAAGAGAACAAACTAACTGATGGACATTTTACAGTCTGCTGTCCCTTGAAGAGCGGCCCTCCTGATCAATGATGCATTTCTCGTGCCAGTGACAGCCTCGTGGAGTACACCAGACTTAGTACCACCAGTGGCTAAGTGCATGGAAAAAACACTACTTTGTTCCCATGCAGGGAATTGAGGGGTTCTTTTCCCACCTGGCCCCAAATTCCCTAGTTGTAATGG
This sequence comes from Mesoclemmys tuberculata, assembly GCA_007922155.1. Lineage (NCBI taxonomy): Eukaryota > Metazoa > Chordata > Testudines > Chelidae > Mesoclemmys > Mesoclemmys tuberculata. Next base: position 2,384,220 of record ML675625.1, read on the forward strand.
CAGTAAACGACATGGACGGGATAGAGTTAAGTCTGCCCCCAAATACAGAGACTCCAAGCAGTTGGAAGGAAGATCTGTATCTCATCGTCCCTACAGTTGAGTATCGCAAATCAATGAGCTTTACCGTCCAAGTACCCTTAATTGGTCCGCCATGTCTAAATTCGAGGACTAGTTGCCCTGGGCCTCACATGAGCAGTTTCAAGCATTCATTACAGAATGCTGCTTGGTGGCCAAAACATCCCTGCAGTGCAGCCTTGACATTGAGGACACCTCAGCCAGGATCATGGCCTCTGCGGTAACTATGAGGAGGGCTTCCTGGATGCAAAACTCTGGGATCACTCTGGAAGTCCATTGAGGACTTATTTACTTCTTGACAGCCGAGTCTTGTTCTTCGCAGTACTGGTGCTAGCCCTTTGCGGGCTCTAAGCAGGAATATTTTTGTTGCCCTCCTCCCCTCCATGCACAGCATATACTAATAACTAATAGAGAGCCCTCTTGAGCTGCTTGGGGCCCTAAGTACCTGTTTCATCTTCAGAAATTAGACCTTGCACTTAGTTCACTAGAAGTGCATTTGGCAGCAGTCTCAGCATTTGCTGTTTCCAGTGCTATGGTGATGAGATTTCTAAAAGGGCTTTTCTGCTTTACGCCCTTTGATCTGAGAACCGATTCCTCTTTGGGACTTTAACATGATTCTGGCTATTCTAATGGGCCCTCCATTCGAGCCCCTTGTGTCTTGTCATCCTGTCTCAGAAAACTGTTCTTGATCACTTCTGCAAGAAGGGTGCGAGAGTTGGAGGCCCAGGGCTATGCCACCTTATACTCAGTTCTCCAAGGACAAGGTGATGCTGTGACCACACCTAAGGTTTTTGTCGAGTGTAGTCTCTCAGTTTCATTGTAGTTACCTGTGTTTTTTCCCTAAGCCACACTCTTCCCTGGAAGAAAAATGTCTCCATGTTCTGGATATCAGGCAATGTCTAGCCTTTTATATAGATAGGACTAAGCCATTTTGTGCTTCGTTTTGCCTGTTCATGTCATATACAGGTTGTGTGAAGGGGCAAAGCAGTCTCTGCACAGACCATCTCTAGAAGCATAACATCCTGTATCAAGACTGCGTATGAGATCATTTCAGCTATGCTTCCTCAGCAGATATTGGCTCACTTCATGCTGGCACAAGCAATGTTGATAGTGCTCCTCAGTGACATTTCCATACTGGACTTTTGCAGGGCAACAATGTGGTCATCCATTCATATGGTTATGGACCATTATGCCAATACAACATCTTCCAGAGCAGATGCAGGCCTTGGAAGGGTGGTCCTGCGATCCCTATTCCAGTGACTCTGAGCCCTCCCTACGAATCGGGTGCTGTTTGTGAGTCACCTAAATGGAATACATGTCTGTATCTATGTGAAGAAGAGGAGGAAACACTGTAACTGTGGTTCTCTGAGATGTGAGGTGGATGTGTATTTCACAAGCCGCTCTCTGTCCCCTCTGCATTGGAGTTTCCTCTCCTGGGCTTCCGATGTGAAGGAATTGAGGGGGGTTAAATCAGTGCCACCTCCTATAACCAGGGAAGGAGCCACAGCCACAAGGCGTGAGCGCCTCCCTCTCTGGGTACTGCTAGGCAAAAGTCTCTGGCTCCAGCACACTGGGGCGAGCACATACCTAACTGGAATACCTGTCTGCATCACATCTGAAAAAATCACAGTAAGTAACCATTTTGACGCTTAACTCTAGGTTATTGTAAATGTGTCAATTCCAGAATATTCGTTTATGATTAAATTATGCTTTCTAATTAAACAGTAGGTCTTTTTTTTTTTCTTCTTAAATTGATTTAAAAACTCTCCCCTTTGATGCTTAAGAGAGAAATTGGGATGATTTAGCTGAGGTTGGTCCTGCTTTGAGCAGGGGGTTGGACTAGATACCTCCTGAGGTCCCTTCCAACCCTAATCTTCTATGATTCTGTGATAACAGAGGAAAACAGTGAAACTGACTATGCACAAAGTTCTGTCAAATGCACAAAGTAAACTGGGGAAAACCATAAGAAAGATGTTGCTAAACTTTCAGTTATGGGAGTATTGTATGTTTCTTGTATATGTTGTACCAACAATAGTTTTAGACAGAAAAATGATCTTTCACCTTTACCGTATCCCTTCCTTTAAGTATTTTGAAGAATATAATAAAGTTATTTCTTTATGAATGCACTGCCAGGGAAACTAGGATCCCTTTGACATTAAACACTGCAGAACAATCTATCTTAACATTAAATGTTTCTGTGAATTATCATTGTATTTGCAATTAAAGTATGCATCTGGGCTGCAAAATAATGTGTTTCCATATATGTCTTCAGATATTGCAAATGACACTGGAGGGATCACCTTGATTCCCATTTCAGTGAATTTATCTCAGCAGTCTAAAGTGGAGAGTCGTGGACAAGCACCTCTCACTGCTCAAGCTTTAATTGGTGCATCTCCAAACCAATCCCGTATGAATCAAGTACAGGAAGCACATCAGTCAGCAGGAAGCAAACCAAAGAAAACTGGCTCCCTGGCACTGTTTTACAGAAAGGTGAATATCTTGGCTTAGAGGTGCTTTGTATTTTATTTTAGACAGTCAAGGTGGGTGAGGTAATCTTTTATTAGACCAGCTGCTGTGTTTCGTTAATGTTTGGTTACATTTAAATGTGTCTGTCTCTCAGCACACTGTTCCAGTATACTCCTGTGTTGTTCAGTTACTTTTCCTTTGGCATTAATAAAGGTACCTGCGCCAGAAAATGGTTTTAAATCCTATTACAAAAAAATTGCTTTTCAGATCCACTAATTAGTGTCAGATGGGTTGTTCTCTGATCTCCTTGGTTGACAGGCAGCATGTCCAATAGCTAGCCACAAATGGTTGCTGCTTTTTGGTTCCTTATTCCTGCTCTTGTCGCTTCCCAGCCCTGCTGAGAATGCAGATAACAGTACCAGCTCCTACTTCTAGTGCTTTTGCCAGAAATTCTCAAAGAGAGGAGATAATGCATATAGATCCTGTAGGCTGGAGTAAGGCCCCAAATAAGGGTATTTTGTCTTCTAAATCTCTCTGAACTATTTCTCTTCTGATGGGTTTTGAACTAGGACTCAGAACATGTCATCATCCCTCTCACAGATGCATGGGTTGGACATACCGAAGGGAAGACTGTCCTCCTGTAACTGATCTATGTTCAGTTACACTGAACTGTAACTGATTTTGGCTTCTTTTGTGCCTGAAAATTCCATTCTGTCATCTCTTCTATTGGAAGTAACATCAGTTTCCTGGACCCACTGAACAGTCCTGAATTTGCTGCTTATGTGGGGCTTCACAAAGCTATGTTGGACACTTAAGCCCCCAGGGACAGTATTCAGAAAGAGGAATAATGTGCTTGCTTACCAGAAGAAGGAAAGAATTTGAGGGATGAATAACTTCAAGGACGAGTTTTGCTTCCTTTCTCTTATGTTTTCATTGTAGAGAAAGACAAGATGATGGGAGATTTCTTTATACGTAAACATGAGGAAAACCTCTGAGTGTACTTGATTAGATCAGTCTTAATCTGCCTTCCAAAAACTTAATCATAGTACCTGCACTTTATTACTTTTATTTATTTATATGCTTCCCTGTTTTCTGTCTTCACTATTTAATTAAAGTAGATTTCTTGGTGGCTGTAGATCAGCCAGAAGCACTAATAATAAGAGATTTATCATTGGAATGCTTTGTTACAGAGAGAAAACAAAACTTATAAAAAATAATTCTTAGAGAATCTGACTTCTCTTAGGATATCACAGGCAGAATGGAGTTTGATTCTCTGCTTTCAATTCATCAGCTGCTATCTCCACCTCTTGTCTGAGGAGAGCTGAAAATTAAGGTGGGCCGAGTAAATGTCCAACCAAACATGGAAGCTGCATTTTCAATCATGCAGTGGTTTTATGCATGTTTTATCTGCTTTCACAATGTGCTTGGAAAATTACATAATAAGCAAAACTACTCCTTGCTGTTGGTAGGAAAGCTAAAATCCAAGCTTTTGATGAAACCCCATCTTTAAGGGAATTTTGACCTTTTGGTTACAGGTTACAAACTCAAAACTTGGTGCAAAAAAGGGTTATTTTTCCCTTCTACCTGTCTTGTGAAATTTTTCAGTAGAACGGATAATTAAAAGTCTACACTTTCTACTTCCAGACATAAATGTCTTTGTTCTTTTAGTTCCCATGATGAGGCAAGGAACTTCTGAAGTTAATGAAAGAATGTTAATTATGTTGCACTTGCCAAGGTCATCTCAGGTTTTCATCTGAATTAGGTGTTTTTAAAAAGAAACCTGATAAATATTGTATAGGTTAATCCAAAGCTCTTCTTGGGTGTAAGTAAAGTACATGACCTCTTCCAACTTCCTGCTTATCTGGAGGGGTCCCAAAGTATGTGATCAGGTTGGTGGAGTAGTTTAGGTACAATACTTGTCAAATTATACTGGTCAGCTGGATCAGACTTTGTATTTCTGAAGCCTGTAAGGCAGAGATGACAAGTCAATATTTGAGCACATTCTCCCCTGAAAAACCCTTTTGCAGAGACTGGTAGGATGGCAACTTTGGTAGGTCAAACACTTTTTATCAGAGTAGCTTTTAGTTGATGGATTCTCATTTTTAGGCTCTCTCTAATTTGATGTGCTGTATAAAGGGATTGCTGTATAGATCCTGTCTATTCTGGACTTAATTTGAATATGTAGAAAGTAGGGTTTTACCTGTAGATATTTAAATTTCAGACATAGGAATGGCAGTTTTCTATTGTAGTTTCTGGTTGCTAAGAAAACTAACTGATTAGGAGCTAGTCTTCTGTGTCATGAAGACAAATTGTTTCTGGTTAAGCAAATAGTATTTTGCTAAGTAGGATTCTGATTTGTTGTTTTCCCTGCTTTAACTTTTTGAATGTTTGTGTTTGATGCTGTGGAGGATTTGTCTGGAATTAGAAAACAAAGAGCTGGAATTGGGATCCAAAAGGTGCTAAAACTGACAGGTAGCAGCACTTATCTAGCTACACAATCATGGAGGTTGGATACCCATCCATCTCAGATTGCTGTTTCTGAGATGCAGAAACATGTACAGGTAAAAATTCGCTTTCTCGAATTCTTCCCTTTAATTGTTGGCATGCCTTGTTTTAAGACTCAGAATTGTGACTAACTACATTTCAAGATTCAGTTGGCTTCACTCTCTGTTGTGCTGTCTTTCATCTCAGGTATATCATTTGGCAAGTGTGCGCTTGCGTGATTTGTGCTTAAAACTGGATATTTCCATTGAGTTGCGCAGGAAGATATGGACGTGTTTTGAGTACACATTAGTTCATTGTACTGATCTAATGAAAGACAGACATTTGGATCAGCTCCTTCTTTGTGCCTTTTACATTATGGCAAAGGTAACGTATAGGTTTTAGGTGGTATCATATCTTAACCTATTTCCAGCAACTAATAAAATAAACAGAAAATCTGCTATCCAATTGCATTACTCTTGATATTTTACTGGGGAGGAGAGGTGCTTCCAAGATGTTGATGAGGCCATGAAGTCTTTCCTTCCCTTTGCTTTCCTCCCTCAAGATCCTGTATCAACAACTTCTGACTTGGCCTGGGTAAGACTCCTGTTTTTGAGCCCATTCACACAATTCAGTTGTCAGCTACAGATAGCTGCACCCCTGTTGGTCTGTGAACTGAGAGACTTCTACTAGAAATAGTCTAATGCAGAGGTTTTCAACCTTTTTTAGGAACCGTACCCCTCTGGTCTCACGGTTTCACCTGAGGTACCTGTCCTGGTTTTCACTCTACTTGTTACCACAGCTGCAATAAAAGGCACAATGGATTGTAGAATAATACGTTCAGGACTTTTTTTTTTTTTTTTTTTTACTTTTGCACTTCTGAGTCTGCTTGTGCAGGGCTGTCCCTAGCAGGAATGTGGGGTCCTGGACAAAGCACACTGGGCCCCTCACCTGACTCCAGTGGCACACCCTGCGTCTCCAGCATCCAGGGGCCAAGCCTGCATTTGGGCATCCCCACCCCCAGTGCAGGGCAGGAGGGGCCCCTGGCTCCCACAAGACAGTGCTGCCCCCAGTTTCAGGGGGGTGGGGGAAGGGAGGCGCTCTGTACCTGTTCGGAGGGTGGAACATGCTGTATACCTCCTGTGTAGTGCAGCAGAGCCAGCTCCGGCCAGGCTCTGCAGCCGCCGCCGCCTCCCCCCCCCACGCACACTTACCTGCTGCCCCCTGCCCCTTGCACTTACCTTCCAAGCCCCTTGCACTTACTCCCTGGGCTCCGCTGCCACACTTACCCGCTGCCCTCACCCTCTGCACTTACCTGCTGCATGGCACCCAGCTCTCCTTCTCCAGCCTGGTGCTGGCTCGGACAGGGCAGCCTCCCCCCAGATGGCCCTTCATGATGTGCAGCAGGGACGGGGGCACAGGAGGCTCCCAGCTGCACGTTGTGCGCCCCCCCCCACCCTACAGGCCAGCACCCAGAGGCCCCCTCAGTAGGAAACTGCACACCTCCAGGCTGCAGCCTCCCACCTAGTTCCTGCTTCCAGCTGGGAGGTGGGCTGCAGCCACCTGATCCTGGTGCGCACCCCATGTGCTACTCTGAAGTACCCCCAAGGGGAACATGTACCCCCGGTTGAAACATCTGCCCTAGTACCTCTACATAGTTATGCAGAGCACTAACTAAAAGTTTGCTGGAGCTAGCACCTCCATGGAATAATTCACTTTATATAATCACACTTCACTTTTTTCAGAAATATAATTGTTTTAGTAGTTGCACACACAGAATATTAAGGTTGAGGAATGTAAGTAGGAGTCTGTCTTAGCAATAAAATCTTTTGCTAAGAAATAAAAAGGGATGTGCAAACTTTTTCTCATTGTGTTTCAAGGTGCTATAGATAATCCAAACTTATCTCACAAATGGGAGTTTTATAATCTAGCTTCACATTCTTCTTACTGCTGCAAACTCAGGTGAAAAACAAAAAACCAAAACTCAAACAAGGCCAGGTGCCAGTGTAATTATATGTATTACTTTAGCACCTAGGAGCTTTAGGCATGGACCAGGACCCCATTGTGATGGGTGCTGAATGGGATGAGAATATCGAATTGACTTGCCCAATGAGCCCTTGATAGGAAAGACAAAATGAGAAGAGGTATAACCTGTGGAATGGAGTTGCCATAGAATAAAATTACTTGCTTTCACTTTTAGTAATTGTAAGCAGTCCTTAAAATCTCAGATTAGTTCGAACACTGCTACAAGGTTTGGAGAAAAATGCCACCATTGAATGATCTCTGTGCACCACACTCTTCCTGAGTAGGTGTGCCAAGTGCAGGGATTCCCACCTGTCTCCGAAGTGTTGCCTGACAGCCCAATTGGAGCAACTGGACCTTGATACGTTTTTCTTATAATTCCACTGCAAAAACTGCTGATCATTTGCTATTAAAATTGATGATACATAGTTGAAAATTTACCAGTCTGTACCAAACAAGCAGTTCATGTTATTTATCTTGAAATAGAGCTGAACGTGTGTGTCCCCCTGTCTAACCTTGCATCTCATTCCAGAAAAGAAGGAAGAAACCAGTAACAAAGGTTAAGAAACCCGATTTTCAAATATCACTTACATTTTTACTTAAGATTTTACAATTCAGCCCTAGCTTCTGAAGGAGAGGGAAAAGAAGTAATTCTTAAGCTTCATCTTAATTGAGCAAAAGTGAACAATAACTTTACAAGTGCACATGAGCAGCAGGAATTATTAACTCAAAACTACTCCTGTGTTCTCATATTTAGATGTCAGAACTACATTTTTAAATAATATATAAATTCACACTATATATAATGCTCATGAAAAATGTACAGTATGGATTAGAAATCAAGTGTACAAAGCATATTCCTGAAACATCCCAGCAAAACTACACAAGCAGAGCTGTATAACAATAAAACATGTTAGAATCAAACATGTTAATCTTTTTCACCCATGCTGAAGTAAGGCTAATTTCTTGTAGGATCTGCTTTTCCACCCTCGCGTATTTAGAAGTTGTATTCAGGGAGAGAAGGGATAGAGGAAAATAAAGTCTTAGAGTGGGCTGGCTTCTATTCCCAGTACTGTGAAACCTGTGTAACCCCATAGTCTTTCAACATATTAAAAGTTCTCGAACTTGGCACAGTTTTCCCTTTCCCTATAATGGAAAGGCAAATTGGAGTGAGCTGTTCATTAAACTGAAGATCACCTTTTTGTAGGCCAGTAAAAATACCTGAGTTATTCCAACTCTAATGTATCGTTTACTTTTCTTAGCGTCATTACTTTTTCAGACTAAATGAGATCAAGAAAATTCCCTTAAAATTTCCCTTTTAAACCAGCATAAATGCTCACGTGCTGTAATATAACAATAATAGCTGTTATGCTTTGCCTCAAATAGATCCTCTTGGGTTTTTTCCAGGTGACCAAAGAGGAAAGAACTTTTCAGGACATAATGAAAAGCTACAGAAATCAGCCACAAGCAAACAGCCATGTGAGTAAATAACACTGTCTTTACCTTTAGGTAAATGTTTGATACAAGCTCTCTTTGAAGTAGGCTTATACTAATAATGGAGAATGAATGAGAAACATTTTTATCTGAGAATTCTGATTTAATCTAAGTTTGAGTTTCTTGTATTACTTGACAACTGCATGTTTTCCCATATACTATAGGTTTATAGGAGTGTTTTATTGAAAAATAGTCCCACCGAGGTCACTTCAGACAATACAAATGCAACCCAAGATGTGGAGATGAAAGATGGTGGTAAGTTTGTAAAGTTAACCTGCTGTTCTAAAACTTCTATTCAAATAGGTTTAGAAGAACTAATGTATAGTGTAAAAGCCATTATTATAGTTGCATCTATTTACAAAAAGGAAAATATTAGCATTTTGTTTTATATAAACCTATTAAATGCAACCACATTGAAATAAGGAGACGGACGCTGATAGTCAGATGCTATGTAGGCAAGGATATGGGAAATGCATTTCCCAGTTGAAACAAATAGGATAGAACTTCACAACAGCTTCAGGAATCCCTATTTTTAACTTAGGTTGGTTAAACTGTAACTTTTTTAAAATGAGCAGCTGATATTTCTATCTAATCGCAGCTTTCTTGATACTTACAATATTTAATAAATGGAGAGAGAGTGAGCGATGGAATAATCCAAAGGCTGATCAGAAACATCTTTTTAAAATGTCAGAAGGTAGATTGGTTTGATTCAGTTATTCAGGAGGGCTCAATGAAGAGCTCTCACGTTGAAACACTTACTGCCTTTACATAGGTCTTGGCTTTAGTGTGTCTTCTGTTTTGGTTTTTTGTGAAGGGTGCGGAAAAATGTCTAACTGTGAGGGTTTTCTTGTCTAAAGCAGTTTTCTTTCCCCAAGATCCAACACAGATTATTACAGGTGGTGATATGTGAATTTGTTTCTATACTGCCACACAATGCACTTGATCAAAATTAGGCATATGAAGCATTACAAACAATAAAAGTTATCAACAGCAATCTAATTTATCCAGAAAAGTTATTCTTAGTTGGTCTATGCCCCGTATAATCATTTTGGAGTCTGTTATCTTGTCAGTGAGAGATGTTGAGCTACTGATCTTAGAACACTGTGACTCTTGACATCAGCTCAACAAGCTAGAGAGACTTCATAGAAGTCTGGGTCTTTACATGACAGCAGCATACTAGAATTGCTGACCAATAATTTCAAAGAGATCAGAATCTTGACATTAGCCCAGCGAGTTAGAGTTCTTTGAGTTCTGTCCCTGTGGGTGCTCCACTTCAGGTGTTGGTGCATCCTTCTCATTTCCTTCTCAACCATCCCAGGCCTGAGTCAGAGTTCTGCAGTACTGTCCCTGGCAGAAAAAACACTGATGAAATAGTTATTTAGTATTAGCTTAACCGCAGTTTTTAGTCACAGATAGCTTAGTTTTAGTATAAGGCATTGGGGGGGGAAGCTTTTTCCTTTACAATTAGTAAATAGATCCTTTAAAAAAGGAGACATTAATCCAAAATGCCTGGCTCACCAGGTGTCACCTGCAGTGACACAATCCCAGTCTCCAACAGACATTCCTTGTGCTTCAGGTGCCTCGGAGAAGGGCATGTCACATCCAAGTGCATTCACTGCACAAATCTAAAGGCTAGGGCCAGGCGTAACAGAGTTCTGCACCTGAAGCTGATCCTCCTGGAAAAATTTGTCAAACCCACCTTAGAACCAGATTCCAATGGAGGAAAAAGGCAGGGATAAAGCTCAACCCTCCATAAAACTGAGGAAAAGAGCCCAGACCTCGCCTGACACAAACACATAAAAAAGAAAGCGTCTCCAGCTAAGTCTTTGCCCTCTGTGCCAACTTCAGCATGAGTGAGCACATTTGATGCTTTAGGCACCTCCGGCAACACCAGCACCAAGAAGCCAGTGGCACCAAGTCAAAAACCAGAGTCCGCTATGGCACCCTCAACACCGGTGAAGATGGCGTCGAGAACTACCATGTCGTACCTTGGCACCAGCGAAAGCAAAGACTAAATCTACTGCCACGCTGACCAAAAAGGGTATGCTGGCACTGACAGTACCAAAACAACGTCATTCACACTGGGAGCATGAGAATACCTCACCTCCCGCATGGATCTCACCACTCTTCGGCACCGACAAGTCACCTGAACACATGGTGCCACACCACTCTTTCTTCCGTTGCTACTCCTGTCAAGTGAGGATGAAGGCAATATACAAGAGGGTGTTTTTTCACCATTCCACTCATCCCCAATCAGAAGGGAATTGATATCTTCCTCTAAATCATTGTCCCAACTCAAGAGAATGATGAGAGAATGTTTTCCCAAATGCCATTCCCTAGGCAAATGCTTCCATGGAACTCAATGGGCTGCCTACAGAGCCCTGTTCAGCTGCCCCATAACACATGCCAGGCCCAAATCAAGACCAACCCCACTATCACCAAGACCAGAACCATCCGAGATACAAGAGGAGACAATAGATGAGACAGATGAAGGGGCAGAACAAGACACTTCACCAACTTATAATTTGTCATCATCTCCCGACAAGGCTATCATCCCACCGTCACCTAATAGAGCAGATGATTTCAAACAATTCCAAGAATTGTTTAAATGGGTATTAATAAGCCAAGAAATATCTCTGGAGGAAGTCAAGAAAAATCCACATAAACTCCTCCAAATATTACACGCTGCGACCAATATAAAAATAGAACACCAATTAAAGACAAACAAATGTAATCTGCTGATGTCATGTGGCAGATGCCTGCCTCAGCTCCACCAGCCTGCAAGACAGCAGACAGAAACTACAAGACGGCAGACAGAAACTTTCAAAGGGTATGGAATTTCTTTTACCCAAAACTCCCTGGTCGTTGACACAGTATATCAAAGGAGCAAACAAACACAATATGACTACAGCTCAGGACAAAGACAGCAAGAGATTTGATCTATTTAGTCGCAAGGTATATTTGTCAGCAACATTACAATTTTGCATGGCCAACTACTGGCCAAATATGACCATAACAATTACAGTAAAATCAGTGAACTTACAGAGTACACATCTGAGGAAAAGCAAGAACAACTTAAATCTCTGTTGAACAAAGATCATCGAATTGCTCAAACATCCCTACAGGCATCCCTTGACGTCGCTGATACGGCATCTCGTACAACAGCAACAGAAGTTGTCAAGTGACTTGCATCATGGCTGCAGTCGCAGGTATTCCAAAAAACCTGCAGACAAAAGTGGAGGACCTGACAAACTATTCTCTAAACAGACTGATGAAATATTGCACTCTATGAAAGATTTTAGAGCGACCCCTTAGAACCTGGGGAGTCTACAGTCCGCTTTCAAATGTAAGAGGTACCAGTCCTAACAATGGAGAGAGACTTCTTTCACGTGCCTTCAAAGAGCTTACGATACATACAAAGGCAGAGACCCCAAAAGAGGAAACCAACTTTGACTCAGGCACCCTCCTCACAATCATCCCAGGCCAAGCAGTCATTCTGATACCTTGGTGGAGGGTCTGAGAAACCTCCCCACTTCAGCGTAAACCATCTTTGGACATTGATTGTGCCCATTTTACCTGTGCATCAGTTACCACAGACAGATGGGCACTAGAGATCATCTGAACGGGCTACTCCATTCCCGTCACTTCCATACAAATCACCGTCCCTATCCCTCTTCAGGGACCCATCTCTCAAACACTACAAGAGGTGTGCCACTTCTTCCAACTGGGAGCAATAGAACAGGTCCCAGCACAATATAGAGGAAAGGCATTCTGCTCCCAATACTTTCTAACACAGAAAAAGAGCAGAGGTTGGAGTCTAAAAATGGATCTCAGGAAGTTCAACAAGTTCATCAGTGTTCAAAAGTTCAAGATGGTCACTTTAGCCACCATAATCCCAGCACTGTAACGGTGAGATTGGTTCTCAGCCCTTTACCTACAAGATGCCTATTTTCATATTACAATACACCCAGCATATTGGTGATTCCTTTGGTTCACAATTGGAAGAGAACATTATCAATACAAGGTCACTGCCCTTCAGCCTGTCTGCTGCACCACGTGTCTTTTCAAAGGCACTCGCAATCACTGCAGCATACCTATGCAGACAAGGTATAATCATCTCTCCATATCAACTGCCTTCTGCAAAGCACCACATACTCAGAGGCAATACAAAATACACAGAAGACCATAGACCTCTTCCAAAGCCTAGGCCTCCAATTAAATGAACAGAATTCGACCACAGTACCCACTCAGCAACTACAATTTATAGGGGCATACTTCATTTCCATCAGGGCAAGAGCGTACCTTCCGACACAAAGATTCCTAGCGTTAACATATCTGATCTCGGAAGTCACAAACATCCCATACATAACAATATTCACCAGCCTTCGACTACTGGGGCATGTGGCAGCCACTACATTTGTAGGCATTTCACTTGTAGGCTGGGGCACCCATATGCAGAACCTTACTATCTTTACTCCACCAGAATCCCACATGCACATCAGCCTACTCAAGCTCAGGGTAGTATGTTGCGTTTGCACACATTTTCTACCACAAAGAGCGAACAAAACATTCCAGGTAATGACCAACAATATATCCTGCATGTTCTATATAAACTGTCAGGGTGGCGCCCAGTCTCACTCGCTATGCACAGGGGCCATAAGACTCTGGAATTGGTGCATAAGCCACAATATAAATATCTTTGCAGCTCTGCCTCAAACCTCCCCAGTCAATACTCTGGTGGACATGCTGAGCAGGCAGTTTGGCCAGGAACACGAATGGGAAATGAACGACAGAGTTCTACAGAGGATATTCAAATGATGGAGTGCCATCAGTAGACTTGTTCGCAACATTAGTGAGCCGCAAATGCATCCAATTTTGCTTGAGAGCTGGGTTAGGTCACTGATCCCTAGGAGATGCTTTTCTGTTCAAGTGGGAAGCAACATTTCTATATGCGTTTCCACTATTCCCACTATCACCAAGAGTGATTCACAAAATTCATCGGGATCAGGCCTCTGTCATACTCATCACACCAGTGTGGCCCAGACAGCCATGGTATCCTTACCTGATCAGCAACTTCTGATATGAAAAGACCTCTTATTCCAGGACAGGAGAAGAATACTCCATCCCAATCTAGATAAGCTTCACCTGATAGCATGGCTCCTTCTTGGTTCCAACAACTAGAAATGAGCTGTTCAGAACAAGTAAAACACGTTACTCAATAGCAAAAAACCCTCTACATGGAAAATGTATACCAAATGGAAAAAATTCGGCACATGGTGCCAATCAAAACTCAAACGCATCCTCAGCTCCACTTCCCATGGTGCTCAAATACCTATTAGAACTAAAAACATCTGGCCTTTCAGTTAGTTCCATCAAAATACATTTAGTGGCCATTAGCAGATTCCACCAAAAGAGAGGGGCTCACAATACTTTCATACCTTGTCACCAGACATTTCCTAACTATATTGCAAAAAATGTACCCAGAAATCCACATCCCACACCAGCATGGGATCCAAATATACTTTGTTGCCCAAATGAACATGTAGCCACCTATTGCTCAGCATTGTCCATAGCAGACAGTTTTTTGTAGCAGGGGATAACCCTTGTGAACTTCAGCATCAAGCCTTTAATCCAGACCGTGTCATAGGTTGATGACCAGCCTAAAAAGGCTTCGTCGGTCTTAGATTTCCTCTGTAGTCCAGCCTCGATGTACGTTACAAGGGCCAGAATTTGGTCACAACAATTGAGTTTAGGCTGAAATCCCGCTTGTTCTTTAGGGATTACTGACACAACAAGGGGACTGATTCTCCGGAGGATAATCCATTCCAGGAGTTTGTAGGGAGTGCACAGGAGTGATATCGGTGTATAACTTCCTGGGTCATCAGTCAGCTTTCCCGGTTCGAATATGGCAATGACTATCACCTCCCGCCAGGCTTTTCAGATGCTACCAGATTCTATAGCTTTGATGTCCAATTTTGCCAGCCATTGAAGTCCCCTGGGACCTAGCTTATGAAGAACTTCCTTACCCATTAACAAGGCATAAAGACTATGAAGTGGATAGACTTATAATATCCTGTAAAGTGGATAGAAAGCTTGCTAGATCATTGGGTTCAACAGGTAGCAATCAACAGCTCAATGTCTAGTTGGCAGCTGGTAACAAACAGAGTGCCCCAGGGGTCAGTCCTGGGGCAGTTTTCTTCAACATCTTCATTAATGATATGGAGGATGGAGTAGATTGCACCCTCAGCAAGTTTGCAGATGACACTAAGCTAGGGGGAGTGATAGATACCCTGGAAGGGAGGGATAGGATACAGAAGCACCTAAATAAATCGGAGGATTGGGCCAAAAGAAATCTGATGAGGTTCAACAAGGACAAGTGCAGAGTCCTGTACTTAGGATGGAAGAATCCTATGCACAGCTACAGACTGGGGACTGACGAGCTAGGCAGCAGTTCTGCAGAAAAGGATCTGGGGGTTACAGTGGATAAGAAGCTGGATATGAGTCAGCAGTGTGCCCTGGTTGCCAAGAAGACTAATAGCATATTGGGCTGCATTAGTAAGAGTATTGCCAGCAGATCGCGGGAAGTGATTATTCCCCTCTATTCGGTATTGGTGAGGCCGCATTTGGAGTATTGTGTCTAGTTTTAGGCCCCCCATTACAAAAAGGATGTGGACAAGTTGGAGAGAGTCCAGCAGAGGGCAACAAAAATGATTAGGGGGCTGGAACACAAGACTTATGAGGACAGGTTGAGGGAACTAGGCCTGTTCAGTCTGCAGAAGAGAAGAATGAGGGGGGGATTTGATAGCAGCCTTTAACTACCTGCAAGGGGGTTTCAGGGAGGATGGAGCTAGGCTGTTTTCAGTGGTGGCAGATGACAGAACAAGGAGCAACAAGGTCTCAAGTTGCAGTGGGGGTAGTCTAGGTTGGACGTTAGGAAAAAGTTTTTCACTAGGAGAGTGGTGAAGCATTGGAATGGGTTAGCTAGGGAGGTGGTGGCATCTCCATCTTTAGAGGTTTTTAAGCTGTGGCTTGAGAAAATCCTCACCGGGATGATTTAGCTGAGGATAGTTCTGCTTTGAGCAATGGGTTGGACTAGATGACCTCCTGAGGTCCCTTCCAACTCTAATATTCTATGATTCTATGAGTGCATCCTTATTGTCAAGAAGACTAATGGCACATTGGGCTGCATTAGTAGAAGTGTTGCCAGCAAATCGAGGAGAGTGATGATTCTCCTGTATTCCACATTGGTGAGGCCACATTTGGAGTATTGTGTCCAATTTTGGGCCCCCTGCTATAGGAAGGATCTGGACAAATTGGAGAGAGTCCAGCAGAAGGCAACGAAAAGGATCAGGGACCTGGAGCACAAGACTTATGAGGAGAGGCTGAGGGAACTAGGCTTGTTTAGTCTGCAGAAGAGAAGAATGAAGAGAGGATTTGATAGCGGCCTTCAACTATCTGAAAAGGGGCTCTAGGGAGGTTGTAACTAGGCTGTTCTCAGTGGTGGCAGATGACAGAACAAGAAGCAATGTTTTCAAGTTGCAGTGGGAGAAGTCTAGGCTGGATATTAGGAAAAACTAAGGTCTAGCCCTTGTATCTATCAAGGTGCAGCAGTTTCAGCCTTCCACCTGGTTGTAGGTCAGTTTTATCTCATGAGATGATAGACTCATAGACTCATAGGTCAGAAGGGACCAATATGATC
>ML675625.1:2400856-2424991 GCA_007922155.1 Mesoclemmys tuberculata
TCCAAAATCAATTGCTCAAATTAAACTATCCCATCATAACAAATGATAAATCTCATTCTTAAAGAGTTAGGGAGACTTTACTGTCAGGTTTGTGAACCAATTCCCCGTGGGATTTAAACCTGGTCCTATCGAAAGTCACGGGCCCTCTGAGCTATTAGCGTCATGCCTTCTACTGTGTTTCTCCTGGATGGTTGCCTTCCTGATGGTGAGTACCTTAGCCAGAAGGGTAATCCAGGGCCCTTACGTGAAAACCACTGTACAGTGTTCAAGGACAGGGTTCAGCTGTGTTACCATCCGGCCCTACTGCCAATGGTGGTTTTGCAATTCCATAGCAACCAAGCCATTTTCCTGTCAGTTTTCTTCCCAAAGCCACACAAGAATTCAGGAGAGTGGCAGCTTCACTCACGGATTATTAAACAGGTCCTTGCGTTCTACACTGAGAGGACTAAACTGTTCTGCAGATTCATGTGAAAGGCCTACCAGTTTCAACTCAGAGAATTTCATCCTGGATAACCAACTATATTCGTGCACGCTACAAGCAAGTGAATGTTTCACCTCTTGCCATCCTGACCACTCATTCCACAAGAGCTCAGGCATCTTCAACATTTCTGGTCCAGGTTCCAATCCAAGACATCTGCAGGGCTGCAAATTGGTCATCTCTTTTTTCTCTGATTTACACCATCACCCAACAGGCTCGAGATGATGCCAGTTTGGGAAAGCAGTGTTGCAGTCCATGAACTCCAAGCCCACCTCTTGGGTACTGCTTGTGAGACACATGTGGACTGAACATGAATAAGCACTCGAAGAAGAAAAAAATGGTTACTAACCTTTCTGTAACTGTTGTTTTTTGAGATGGGTTGCTCATGTCCGTTCCACAACCCACCCTCCTGCTCCTCTATCGGCGTTAGCTGGCAAGAAAGAACTGAGAGGGTGCATGAGTGTGTGGCATCAGAGAGCGCTAGAGCTTACCTCCCCCCTCCTTGGATACCACCGAGGGAAAAATCTCAGGCAATCGTGCATGCAGCATGTGCACACCTAATGTACAATGGACACGAGCAACATATCTCAAGGAACAACAGTTACGGAAAGGTTGGTAATCATTCTTTTGTTATTAGAAAATGGTGAATGATGCCTTTCTTTATTGGATTAGATTTTTTGCTTGTGATTTGTGTCAAGCTGTGATGGACACGGGAATTAAATTAAAATGCAAAAATAAAGAATTTTAAAATTGTTCTTTCATTAATTAAATAAAACTTACCATAAAGTGTTGGGGACACAAGAAAAAAGTGTGTTTATCAAAACATGTTTTGCATTTAAAGTTAACTGATTTATTAAACAGAGGAAGTATTATCTATAGTTAGAATTGAACTGATTGTTTCCAGTCACCCTGTTCTTCAAGATCTTAGAATTAGTAGATCTCATTATCTTACACCTCATTTGTATTTATAGATTGGAAGAGGAAAACAAGCTTTCCTTCTTTTTTTTTCAACTCCCAATCAGTTTATTAACTAATCATTGAACTGAACTAATTTGAATAAACTGAAATTACAAAAATAGTTTCTCTCCATCTGCCTACTGTTGTGCAAAGCTGGTTTAATACTTCAGCAAGTTCTGTCTGGTTCCAGGAGTTTATCCAGTGACTTCCTTCAGTTTATGACATTTAGCTTTCTTTAAAACCTTGGCAGCAAACATGTGCTGCTTGAATATTATTTTTACTTTGAATTATTTTAATAGATTATAGGAAGTTTAGTCTTTAATATAGGTTGTTATAATTTGAAATTTGATTTCAAATAGGGTTATTTTAAAAAAAGAAATATTTAACTTAAATAAAAAAATTGATTTAAATAAAAAGTCTTTTTAATGTTTTTTTAATAAATTTTTATCCACCCTGTCTTCCCCCAATATCAGACCAGAAAACTTGAATTCTTGACTTTAAGTTCAAATGCCCTTTCTCTGACACCAGCCAAACCAGAAGTGCTAAGCCAGAAGAGTTGGCAGTTTCCTGTGGAAAAACTAGTTTAAGACAGGGCATTGGTAAATATCAGTTTAAACTGGGAAACTAAGAAAAAAATAATTGCATCACTCTCCAGAAAGTTCAGCAATAATTAGAATAAATTATTTCCAGCTTTGCCTGCATCTATTCAAAGACAGAGCCTATTTCTCAGTTATCTACTACATCAAAGTTGATCTTCTGCTACGTAATGTTGCATGGCTAACTGGACCTGGATGGCTATCTACAACTTTGCATGATTTTAATGTCTTAATGCAGGGGTTCTCAAAAAAATTTTCCTGGGACCCCCTTTGAAAATATTTCAGGCTGTGACGACTCACACCCCATACCTTGCCATCCCTATCATGCCATGCCACCCTTACTTCTGCACTGCTGCTGGGGGTGGCACTGCCTTCAGAGCACCTGGCCGGCAGTTGCTGCTCTCCAACCACCCAGCTCTGAAGGGCTCTGGTTATCAACCATGCATGGGACTGACCACCACATTCCCAGCATGTATGGGAGCTGACAGCTGGTGCCCTCCCTCTCCCCCCTAATAATAACCTCGCAACCCCTTGAGGGGTACCAACCCCCAGTTTGAGAACCCTTGCTTTCATGCTTCAAGCCTACATCTCTGCATTAGTCTTTTTCATATAATGAAATGTTTTTGACTTTTGTTTATATAATATTGAAAATTGAAATGAATCATGATGCATAACTTCCTTGAGAAAATAACAAACCAAAATATACGCAGATGTTCCAATGTTCAGAATGTATAATTACATATATTAGTATTATGCCCACTGCAGATTAATTTAGGGTTGTACAAATAAAAAATAAATCTACGAATCTACTGCCCTATGTAACCACAATTTGAATATGTTACTAAAACTAAGTGTAATGTGGTGTGCATTAACAGAACGGTTTTTAAAATAGAAAATGCCTTAAACTGGGGCTAACTAGTTTTTCCTGGGGTGGTAAAAACCATGATTTTACCTGGTAAATTCTATGCCATGTCTATCAGACAGTGCTCCCTAGAAGACCTTTGCCTTGGCATAATCCCAGTGAGTTAGAAGTGATTAGCCCAGAGACCTCATAGAATTTGGGCCTTCAATGCATTGAGAAAGCTAGAGGTGTTAACCCTGTGAGACCTGGGGCAGACATCAGCCATACATGCTGAGCTGTGCTAGGAAGCTGGAATACCCTATAGTTTGCCTTCAGCCCAATAAAACAGAAATGCTGAATGGGGATTAAAATAAGGGGGAGCTTCCCCTCTACTAAAAGCAGAGAGAGTTCCCCAGCCTGACCCTGTTTTGGGCTTGGAGCTCTGCTACTCTACTTCCTCATGTATCTTCCTGCCTCTTCTCTGGCTGATGAAATGAGCTCTCATCCAGTAAGGGAATCTTGAGCAGGAGGAACTGGTCCCTTGATGAGGCCTCAAACCTTCCAATTAGTAGGTGAAATAGCAGCAACACTTGATGGAGGAACTGTTCGAGCTGGGAGGACCTGACTTGTCTGAAAAAGAGAAGCAAATCTGTCCCCTGCTGCAGTCAGACACCACAGTGATGGGTGACATACAAATGTGGGTAGACCCATTCCCCACACCCCTGTTCCAAGGGGCTACCAGTTATTGTCTCCTGCCTCCAGCTATTGCTCCCTACAAGGCAAAAAGGAAAACCCTGGTAGTGGATTTCTCTCTGCTAGCCAGCATCTTGGGGAAACAGAATGGATCCTTTTGAGTTCTCTCTCTCTCTCTTGTGTCTTGGCAATCCTCAGTGGCATGTGAGAGTGGAGAGGATGGCTGAAAGCACACAGTATGTTCTTTTGCATAGTTCCATAGCCTGTGCATGTAAAACACATGCTTTTGATTGGCTGGCTATGGGATTGCTTTGCCCCATGGTCTTCTTCCACATTACTTTTTTTGTTACACTTATGAAATAAACAGCAGGATCTTATTCAGGGGACAAGGCAGAATGCCACGTTTATTATGAATACAGAAAATATTTGGAAAAGCAATTGCCTAAAACACACTTCCACACATACACACACTTCTTCAGGAGGGATATAATTACTAGTCTCTGTGTTGCTCATGCTGAATCACTGGCCAGGTGACTCAGACATGAGGATAGAGCCAGGCTCTGTTGGTCGCAACATTATGCTCCTTGGGGTTTGCAGAATGAGCCCAAAGTCCAGGTTTCTTCACCCCATTTTTATACTTATCCATCCCCATTCAGGTCTATGGATTTTGTCATGTCAGATAGTCTCCTTGTTCGAGGTAATCGTCAATTACGTTTGATATCGCAAGTGTGACAGCTTTCCCATTATTCTTTCATTCCTGTTTCACACTTTGTCATTCCTGTCCTTGGGTGTTAACTCCTCTGTTTTCCAGGGTTATCTTGATCTTCAGCCATCTGGGTTGTAAAAGTTCTTTAAACAAAAGCATCTTCTCTCCCTCCTGCCCTTGGAGGCTGAGAACCATTGCCTCAGAAATTACTTCCTCACCATCTTATCTCAGCAGACTCAGACTGCATTCACTCCTCATTCATGCTTACTAAAAATCATTACATTCTTATCCCATTACTTTGGTACATTATCTTACACTTACTTACTAACATAATAAAATCCTTATACCTACACCAATTCTGTCAATACCAATTTTACTGAAAGGAAATAAAAGGAATCTTATTTGCCCTCTCATTGCCCCATGATTTACACATCAACCACATTCCTGATACGCATTGAGCACGTTACTTCACTTGTAAATTATCACTGCGGTGACAACAAGAACCAGCTTGCTGTCGGGTTCAATTATATGGATCCCTCAATAAAGGAGCGACAAAGGTTGCTTTGCATACAATTTGTTTTACTTATGACAATCTATAAATCAACATTAATTCTAGTCTAATACAACAACCTAACTGGTCACAATTACAACTATACAATTATACTTATAGAGGTAACTTATACTATGGGGTTATACTTACACAATTACACTTACTGCAGCAGTGGGGTTTGTCAACAACAAAACAACAAATGCTATGCTACCTAGGTTGCTTCCTGGGTTTTTGTCTGAATGGAATATGCAGTCACACTCAGGTTTCCATCTGAGTGGAATATACAGTCACACTCAGGTTTCTCAGTCACATGCCCTACACTTAGGCTAGAGCAGCGAGCTGGGGAGAGACGAGAAGGTCGATCAGCCCTTTCACATAATGCTATTCTGGCACATTCCTTAAGATGTGAGGCTTCTCCAGCTACTTCCTGATGGTGACTCCCTTATATTCTCTTCCCACAGCCATACACCCACTCTTTTGGCCAATCATTGAGTGTTTAGGGCGATGAGGTGATCAGGGGGCTGTGGCCTAACACAGCCAAACATGGTCTTAAGTTTTTCTTATTGGCCAGCTGCGTGCCAAAAAGCTTGGTTTTAGACTGTGTGCGTCATGCTCTTTTTTTGCTGCTGACAAAAGACCACTTACTTTGAAACATTCCTTAACCCTTATCTGAATTTGAGTTGGGGGTCATCCTAATCTTGTTGCAACAGAGGTTGTTTTTCAACGGCCAACAGGCCTGGCCTTGCCCCACCTCATTTGCTTGATTGCTAAACTTTTGGGAACAGCTTGTTTTTCCAATGACAACTGCCCCTGTTGTTTGAGCACCCCTTATGCTGGTATGCAATTACTTGCAAAATGGCCTCGAGACACATATACTTCACAGGCTTTACAGAAGTCTGTTATAACAATCACAATCTGATTTCAGGATGTTCCCAAACATTCATATGTAGATCTTCACAAACAGGGCCCCAATGTGTCATAAATGTCAAATCACAAAATGTTTAGGCAGGATGTTCCCACTCATAAGTGCAAGCAGTCACTGATCATAGTGGAGCCTGAGATGGCGTGAACAAACCATCAATGTGTCCGGAACATCCCTATCCATGATGCCTAGTTTTATTCTTTCTCAATGTGAGGATTAACCTTTGAGCTTCAAATACGTATCCATGATCCAGGCCTGCTCTGGTTCAGTCCTACATCACAGTGCTGGGGCCTACATGTTCCCTGTATGCTGTCTCTTCCTCAAACACAAGATGATGCAATATTAATTCACATGACAACACTCAGTAGAATTGGTGAGCACTCTGCCCTATTTCAGTCTCTGCTAGCCAGTGGTTAATTTGCTCTTTTATGCCTATTCCAGATGATGCATAAATGTTAAATAAAACCTGACCATGGTGCTTTGCCATTTATCTTTATCCTTTTATTTGTGACCCTTTAAGCCAGTTTTCAAACCATGTGACAATATTTCTGTCCAAATGCAGGTGAACTAATTTTTCACTTAAATCATCACTTCAATGCTTTTTATCCAATATCAGCGTTAGTTAAGTCTCAACCCCTGTTGATGGGAAGAGATGTTACTTCCCATGTGTCATGGAGTAGGTCGGTGGTAGAACAGGGAATGGAGCTCTCGTCTCTTGACTCCAATTTTCTTAGTCGCTCCTGTTCCAGCATAAGGTATCTTCATATCAGACCCTAGTTTTGTGTTGTATTAAGGTACGCTTGGTTACATACACTTACTTCCATGAAAATAGTTTTTGTTCCTCTTGTTAGCAAACAATTTAGAGATTAAAACTACTTCTAATAGAAGGTTGTAGTCAGCAGTGATCCAAGTTAATTTTGGAGTTAGCAAATGATAGAACAGTAGCAGTAGCCAGGCTTTCTGTGTAACTATCACTGTTTCTACTGAATGGCACATTTTAAACATGATGATTCTGAAATATTGTACATTATTTTTTACTGTGGAGGCATGAGTTAAATATTAAGCCTTACTATGCTAATTAATCAGTATAAAAGTGCACTTTAACTAAAAGTTGGCAGTTAAATCAGGCTACACAAAATATATAGCCTGTCATAGGTTTTCATAAAACATGTTATGTGCTGTAGTAGTTAAAGGAGATCTTTCTCATAATCTTGTGATTCTGACTACCATAAAAACAGTGGTCTTGGTCAATGTTAGTTTTATTGTTGTTGTGTGTGGACTGGAGCCTCAGCAATATAAATGTGTGTCTAAGCAGCCTGTCTTTCCTCTCTCATCAATAAAAAAATAACATGTTTATGGGAAAGATGGCAGTATGGTCATACCTTATATTTTAAGGCTTCATTTATAAATAGTTTACAAAGAGTTGATAAATGGTGGGCGATGGGTTTAAAAAAAATTAAAATTAATCATAGCCTGTAAAGTACAACAGATCAGTAGGTTGTGCAGCACCTTCTACCAATGTTCTTATAACCACTTGTAGAGTGTGACTGGTTGTGTATTAGCTTGTATCTTAAAAATGGAATTTAGATTGTTTACATTAAGAATTTTAAGTTAGTGACATTTCCTTTTTTCCTACTGTGACAGACTCTCCTGGGAATGTATATCATTCACTTTCAAGATCAACACCAGATAACTCCAGTGAATCAGGAAAGGAGGAGAGAGGAGATCTGATCAAATTTTACAATGCAGTCTATGTGGGAAGAGTAAAATCATTTGCACTCAAATACGGTGTCACAAATCAGGATCATGTAGTACGTAAAATATTTCTAATTTTGGATATGTCTGCTAACGTGCATGGAAGTTTTACTGCCCTTTAGAAACAAAATGTCAGTTTTTAAAAACTCACACTGTCCTGTAAATCATAAACTTTGGAGGCTTATATATGTCCCACCTGTAAACCCATCTCTGACACTCAACATGGAATGGATCCACCTCATCATCTGATTGTGTTTGTTTATACATGGATACATAAATAAAATAATCAAATAGTTGTGGGCCATAGCATACTGCAAAAGGAAGATTGAATGTCTGTCCTGCTAACAGGCTATCTGATAAAATGGAGCAGAAACTGATGAGTGGGGTCCATATTAATATGGGACGCTGAGCTGCATTTTTAAGGCCCCCCCAGTTCATCTATGGGAAACAGTTGAAAAATAAAAGTTTATTTTTGATTCCCAAGCTGAATATTGAATGAATGATTAGAATGTGACTAACAGGGAACAGAAGGCCCAAAAACAACACATTGAAAAAATGGGTGTGCATTTCATTTATTTATTACGTTAATTCTTGGAAATGTGCTTCTGGTAAATTCCTGCAGATGAATTCAGTGTGTGCCATTTTTTCTTTAAGATGGAAGCCCCTCCACTTTCCCCCTTCCCCAGTATTAAACAGCAGCCGGTGTCTCCTCGGCGGATATCCCAACAACACTCTGTTTATGTTTCACCACACAAGAATGGTGCCTGCCTGCCAACTCAGAGTGCTCTACTCTACAAGTTTAATGGGAGCCCTTCTAAGGTGAGGCATTCACAAAAGACCTTTAACGATTGTGAAGCTTAAAGATTTCTCCCTCTTCAAAATTTATGACTGGCTCCAGGGTTTTTTCAGAAGAGAGTGCTATGAAGACTTTTATTCAAACTGGTCTTTCAGTTCATGAAATGAAGGGTAAAATACTTGGTGCTCCTCAGATGAAAGGTGTACATCCAGAGTAAGAATACTGTTAATGTTTTCAGGCAACTTTGAAAACTACACCAAATTGAGTAATTATAGTAGCTTGAATACTTGTTTTTAATTATAAATCTCTTCTTATTGACAGAGTTTGAAGGACATCAACAATATGATAAAACAAGGTGAACACAGGAGTAAGAAGCGAGCAATTACGATTGACAGTGACAGTGAGTCTCCAGCCAAACGACTCTGCCAGGAAAATGATGATGTCTTACTAAAACGTCTTCAGGATGTCATCAGTGAAAGAGCAAATCACTAATGTCTATAAGGGACTGAAGCCTGCAGAGTTCATCACAGCTGAGAGACACTATTTCCAGTTTTCTAGCTATGGTGTGTACAGGCAGCTTGCTAATTCATGTTTAAAATTGTACTGTCACCTGACTTCAGTAGGAATGTGAAAAGGAAGTGTTAAGGAGTGAACTGTGGGAAATTATAGGCTGTGATCACTCCTATGAATCTATCTGCTGATCAGCATGTTGAAATGGTTCTTTGAGCCATGTCAGGTATTTACCCCAACCTTCTAGTTTAACATTTCTGCTTTGAGCATGAGTTTCAGTGGTTCTATTTTTATTTTTTTAATGGGTTGACTGGATATAGGAAAGTAGAAGAGTCAATTACTTTCTTCAGCCTTTGCGGATCTATTTGCGAAGAAATACCTCAAGTGCCTTTTTTTTAGATGAAGAGTATAGACACGCATTACTTTAATGTGGATCAAGAGACAACTTGTTTTACTACATGAAGGGTTAGATAAACCCATCGGTTCTTCATTCTGCATTCTGTATTATGTGAAAAAGGTCACCTAAAAGTCACTATTATATGAAAAAAGTCTTGATAATGTGATTCGAACAGGGTTAATTTTTGGCTTTTGTAGCTGAGTATGACTGGTAAAATGCTGTACTCCAGCTACTTTCAAGATGTCAGCTAAAGTGAATGTTGTGATATGGATTAAATACGTTTCTTACAGTTGGGAGAAAAATGAACAAGTACACCTGCAGAGGCCTAAATTGGATGCAGACTTCTGTGAAGATGTTTCTGGCATCCTCTTCTGAATTCAGCTTCCTCAGAGCAGTGAGTGCTGCTATTGGAGACAGATCTGACGCACTCCTGCCTTCTGCACACAGCCTCTGCAGCTCTAAATATGGATACATACTGTATCTCAACTGAAAAAGGCTAGCATGTATCCATAATGGTTAAATAGTTCTGGGCTTTGGCCGTCAGTTATCGCTGTAACAATGTGTAATAACTCATCTAATTAACTTAAAATTTCTTTTCTTTTAGGATTTTTATAGTTTATTCTGACAAGCATACACATAGGTTGTGTAATATCTGCACGAATCTAAGCCCAAACAGAGAAGGCATGTTTGTACATAGGATTTTTTTCATAGCTATTACAGGCATGTAGCTTGGTTCCAATGGCAATGCGTAAAATTCCAACAAAAATAACAAAACTCTTGAAGCTAAAATGTTGAGAGAATTTTGATAGGATTATTTTATCAATATGGAGAAAACTTAATGTTTATTCATTACTGTATATGAACAGTAATCTAATTTTAACAGTTGCAATTTTTTAAAGCTCAGATATATAAGGTAATTTTATATTGTACTTTTCTGTTCAGGGTTGCTATTAAGCATATTGTGCTTATAAACGTGAACTGTCTTTTTAATGTATAACTCTTTTTTATAGAGCTCCGACTATTTTACTAAGCTTTTGTTAGCTTGATTATTGAGCACTCCAGGATTTGGTACATCTCAATTTTCAGTGGAAGGAAAAAGTTATGTCACATGTTAAAGTCTTACTGAATTAATCTGGTAACCAAATTGGAAATCTGATGGATGAACTGATTATAAAGGAGAGAGCTTTGTTTTATATATTCACTTTGGTAATCAGCAGTGAAGGGAAAGTTGACACATCCTCTAGGGTTTCGATAACAGATTAACTTTTTGAAGGCTGCCATTGATTTTAACTGCTCTGAAAAAGGTGTTTGGCCTTTTGAAAGATTTGAGGATGAAGACTGCAATGTTTTAAAATGGCATAACAAAAGATACATTAAATTTAGTGCAGATTATAGATTATTTTAACTTTTAACTATGTGACAGTATTAGGGGCTGAAAAACATATTGACCTCCAGTTTTCAGTTACTGACATGATGCATTGAGCATAGGCAATTTTGGTCCTGAGCCCAGCCCTGGAAAACATAACTCTGTTGTGGAAAGAGATCTTGATTTAGACTTCACATATATGGAGCCAGTTATGTTTGAATCTCTCCAGAATACTAGGCTTGGATGGGCTCTCACACAGTACAGATACTCAGAAGTATTAGATGACGCGATAATTCAGTCACTTGATTTTAATTTCTCATCATGTGTAAACATACTTTATTTCTTAAGAGGTATGCCCTCCAGAATTTCAGTTTCTCTAATCTTAAATTAACATGATGGTGCTGAAATTTTTGTTAATCATGATTAGGTTTAGTGGTTTTTATTAAAAATTAAAGTATTGCAGTTGGATTTTTAATTCCTTTTCATACTAAATTTGACCCAGAATAGATGCTAATGTTGATAGAGCAGAGTAAATTTTGGACTTGAACAGTTTGACAAGCTTTATGTTTTTAAGGTTTTGTTATAGTTTAAAAGTGCCTTCATTTGTAAATATGTATTTTATTATAAACAGTTCTTTAAAACTGTGTGATGACTGACATTGTTCTGGTTGTCTGTAGTAATTTGATAAATGTGTGGCTGCTTTCTAGAGTATAATTCTTTCTCTGTGCCAAATAGGTAAATATTCATATTCTGTTGTATGCAGTTAGCTCCCCAGTTTTTCTTTCCATGTTTTCCATATTGCTTGTACTTCTGTCAATAAATGTACCATCTCAAAAGAACAGCTATAGTGCTCCTACATGAGTGACAGAGAAATTAAGTTTAAGAAAATAGTAAATAGGTGAAATGTTAGAATCTTTAAAAAATTCCTGTAGCAGTCATTGGCCTTGCATATACTAGAAAAATTACCTTTGAATCATGCTTTCTATAAGTAGTGTTAAGCTTAAATTGGCTTTATCTACTTCAGCACTAAAACCCAGTGAGATGGCAGGATCCTATGATTGACAGCTGTCAACCACATATCAATTTCCTTGTGTAGACAAGGCCAGTGAGTGAAATAATACCATGCTGATGGCAGCAGGGATTAAGAAATGAGAAAAGGCTGCAGTTCTTCAAGTACTTGCTCATGTCAATTCCAGGCAGGTGTGCATGCACCACGTGTGTGATCATCGGAAGGTTTTTCCTCCAGCACTACCTATTGGGTTGGTGCAAGCACCCCCTGGCATGGCACCTTCATGGCACTGTGTATAGGGCCCTGCCGACCCACCACCCCTCAGTTCCTTCTTATCGCCAGTGACAGTTGTTGGACCTTCGCCTTGCATTCGCAAGCGTTCTTCTAGTTTTAAAACAAGTTAAAATTCGTTATTGTTAGAAGGTTGTAGTATAGAATTAGTTAGGAGAGCTCCTCCCCGTTTGTGGTATTCTTCCTGGGGCACCGGGGCATGCCAGGTGCCCAAGGCTTCAAGCCCTGCAGATCTTGCTGTAAGCCTATGCCCAACTCTTGTCTGAGGTGCTTAGGGGAGTCGTACCAAATCAACTGGTGCAAGTTCTGTCAAGGGTTTCGTCTCAGGAGCAGAAAAGAAACGAGTGCTAGGCTCAAACAGACCCTGATGGAGGCGGCTCTCCGATCACAGGCCCCGGACCCAGCACCCAATGCTTCAGTGCGCAGTGCCCCAGCATTGATTTGGGACTCGGTACCGAAGAAGAGCGTGGCCCTGTGGGAATCCTGGCACCACTCGCTGGCACACAAAGCAGCATGGCACCGATCTCATTCTCTAGTGCCACACAAGTTGGAAAGGACAGGTCAAGGCTGCTCTCCTATGGTGTGCACTGCAGCAGAGGATACCTCTATACTGCGCCCCCAGTTGCACCACACCAAGGAGCTCCCAGGGCAGTCTACACTGACCCTGCAGGAGTCCATGAGTCCGGTATGCAAGGACTTTCCAGCAAGGGATAGCAAGTTGGAGGAGATGAAACTCCCTTCCATGCCAGACACTTTTGAGGCGGCAAGGGACTTGATCACCATGGTGACCCATCAGTCCCTGGCCTCAGCAAGAGCCAACCCAAAACCTCTGTCTAGAGGCAAGCCGGCAATGATGCAGCACTGGTTGCCTTCGCCACAGCACCAGTTCCTGACGTATCGGGGCAATCACCTTCGCCCCGGCATCCGTCACTTGAATAGCACCAATCTCCTGAATCATGGTGCCGATCATCTTCACCGAGGCGCTACTCGGCTTCACCACAGCACTGGCCAGTTTTGCCACGGGACCGTTCACTGGCAAATCAGCACCGTGCGTCGCCACCTTGGCACCGATCCCGAGTAATGGCACTGTTCACGATCATATCAGTACCGGTCTCTTGAGCACTGGCACCACCCCTCCGCACACCATTCCCTGATGCCTCAACACAGCGGTATGATGCTACTATGGTCACCAAGGGACTTGGATGGGAATTCATATCCATCAAAGCACAGCAGATGCAGGTCAGGGAGGTGCTGCCCCGCAGAGAACAAGGGGCAAGGGCCGCCCATGGGAACATGGCCTGTTCAATGGCAAATGCCACAGCAATGGCCCTTCTGGACCCCATGGGCATACCATTAGGCCCAGGGGATGCAGTCAAGAGGCCCATTCTTGATCATATCAGACCCAGACGTCCCACGTCTCAGAACACAGCCCATCCCGGTACTGAGGTCCATGATTGCAGGGAGAAGGAGCCTGCGGCGATGGCCAGCAAAGGGCATGATGCCCAGGAAGGCGTCGGCACTGAGGAGTGCCCTGAAGGGGACATAGAGGAACCAGACAGGGAGGATCAGGATTGGGATATACTGGAGGCTGGCATCAGGCCAAGAGCTTCATCCTCCTCTTCCCCAGATGAAGCAGTGGCGGGCTCATCGACCACCCCCATCCCAATGGACAACAGAGCTTATCAGGAGCTTCTGAGACAGGTGGCTCAGAACTTGGGGTTGTAGGTAGAGGAGATGAGTCGGTGGATCCGATCGTGGATATCCCGACACCAGAAGTGCCCTTAAGGGGGTAGCCTTGCCACTCATTAAGAGAATTCAGACCACTACATAGACCTTTTTGCAGACTCCCGCCTTGATTCCCCCTGTTGATTCTGGATACTTTGTGATCAATGTGAATACTAGTGAGTCACAGTACTCCCAATTTGCAGATCAATAAGGTTTAACGTGCAAGGTTTTCTATAAATATGCTAGTTATACATTGTAGTTAATTTTAGGCTTTGTATCTCATACTCACTAAGCTTGGAGAGCTAAGCAGTTACTCAGAAGGCTGCATATAGGAATGGCTTTCTTCAGGGACCCCGCCAGGGAGTCAGTGGATCCTCTGGTCCAACCAGCAGCACCTCCCATAGAGTCAGGTGTTGATGGAGCGCCCCCCCTTTGTCTAAGTGATGACTTCTTATACCCTTCCATAAACAACCTTTACCTAATTACCTATATTGGGTTTCACCCTTAACTACATTCCATTCTCACCATAATAATTGGGGTCATCAAAACAACATCTGGCGATAGGAGGGGCAGAGTGAAAGTATGCCCCTTGGCAATAAAACATTGTACCTTCAGACGTTCAAGAATAACTTGTTCCCATCACCGTTATCTATGTGCAGCTGCAAGCATACAGTATCTGTATTTTGTTTTATAATGTGCTGTGCTATGCAGAAACTGAGACATCTATAAGGTTATTCAGTCTGTGCCAACTGGAAGATGTCATGCTACAGGGGTCAGAATAGCTAAGCAAGCAACTGAAGCTATGCTAGGCCTGTAGGACAGTGGTCATGCAAATTGTACTGGGCCTCCAACACCCCGACAGTGAGGGGCACAGAAAGGAAATACTTCATGCCCTCCAAGGGATATGAATACTTGTTCTTACACCCTCAGCCAGGCTTGCTAGTGGTTTTGGCATCAAATGAAAAGGAAAGGCAAGGGCAGCAGGGTCCAACAGCCGAGTCAAAAGAGCCCAAAAGACAACCTGTTTGGAAGAAAGGTCTGCTGCACAGGTGGGCTCCAGCTGCAGATCACCAATCAGCAGGCGACCCTCAGCAAGTATAGCTTCAACTCATGGGAGGCGATGTTGAAGTTTAAAGACCTTCTCCCGCCCAACTCCAAGTCTGACTATGGAGCCATGGTAAATGAAGGCAAGGCAGTAGTCAGGACTTTGTTGCAGGCTACACTTGATGCGGCAGACTCAGCGACACACACCATGGCATCGGGATTAGCGATGAGGTGTAGCTCGTGGTTACAGGTGTCTGGCCTCCCGCCGGAAGTTCAGTGCACAATTCAGGACTTGCTGTTCAAAGGAGGGGGTCTGTGTTTGGAGCAGATGGACTGAAAGCTCCATAGTCTCAAGGACTCGAGGGCAACTCTGAAATCCTGGCGCCTCCACACACCTTCTACCCAGCAGAAGCATTTTAACTCTCAGCCAAGCCAAAGATTCTACCCCTGGCAACCTTGGCAGGACTTCTCAAGGAATAGGGGTAGAAATGGCAGGTGCAAAACCCCTCAACCTCATAACCAGGGCAGAGGCTTGGGTAAATAACTTCTGGGCCAAAACAGAACTTTTGAAATAACAGCCGAGGGCGACATTCCAGCTCATACCTGGATCCTCCTCCTCCCTTCCTGGACCAGCTATCCTGTTTCTACCAGGCCCGGGCCCATATAACATCGGACAGATGGGTCCTACACACAGTACAGCTGGGATACTCCCTCCAGTTCTCTTCTTCCCCACCCTCCCACTCCCCTTCCCCATCCCTCTTCAGGAACCTCTCTCAAGAGCAACTTCTCATGCAAGAAGTGCATGAACTTCTGCACACTGGGGCAGTGGAGGAGGTCCCTCTGGATGTGAGGGGAAAGGGTTTTTACTTCAGATACTTTCTGATCCCCATGACAAAAGGGGAATTTAGACCTATCCCGGACCTGCAGAACCTCAGCAAGTTCATAAGCTGAAATTCCACGTGGTTTCCCTTGCTTCTGTCATTCCCTCTCTGGATCCAGGGGACTAGTATGCCGCCCTCGACCTAGAAGATGACTACTTCCATATTTCAATATTCCCCCCTCACAGGAGATTTCTCAGATTCGTAGAGGGGCACACACATTTACCAGTTCACAGCCCTCCTGTTTGGCCTCTCATTAGCTCCGAGGGTCTTCACCAAATTCATGGCTGTTGTTGTGGCTTTCCTGAGAAGAAACCATGTTCAGGTGTACCCCTAGCTGGATGATTGGTTAGTCAAGGGGCGTTCCAGGGAGCAAGTGCAGGCCCATGTTGTGCTGGTGAGATTGATCTTCATCAATTTGAGGCTCCAGCTGAACACAAGCAACGTTGGAGCCGGTACAGAGAATAGAGTTCATTGGAGCAGTTCTGGACTCGGTCCAGGCCAGGGTGCTGCTCCCAGCGGCTTGTTTCCAGACCATGGGTGTATTGTTAAGGGGCTTCAGATGGTTTCCCACCACCACAGCCCGGAATTATCTCACCCTTGTAGGCCACATGGGCTCATGCACCTTTGTGGTCAGACACATGAGGCTAAAACTCAGACCTCTCCATTTGTGGCTCACATCGGTGTATTGTCCCCATAGGGACAAACTGGACAAGGTGGTCTCCATTCCACGTCAATTGCTGGAATTCCTGTGATGGGGGCTAGACCCACAGCAGGGGAGTCCCATTTACTGCTCCGCTGCCGTGGGTGGTGCTGGTCACAGATGTCTCAGCTCTGGGTTGGGGGGCACACCTCCGTTCACTCATAACGCAAGGTCTGTGATTGGTGGACAAGCTGTCACGCCATATAAATGTGTAGGAGCTTCGGGCGGTCTGACTGGCATGCCAATCCAAGCTTTTCTGCCTCAACTTCAGGAGACAGTCATGTCGGTGATGACAGCACCACAGCAATGTTCTATATAAACAGACAGGGGGAAGCACACTCCTCTCTTCTGTGCTAAGAAGCTATCAGCCTGCTGGACTTGTGTAGCCCACTCTATCCACTTGGAGGCGTCATGCCTGCCTGGAGTCCAGAACAAACTAGCAGATAATCTCGGCCGCTACTTCACTACTCCCGAGAGATCTCTCCGCCCAGATATAGCAAGAGATACTTTCCAAAATCAGGAGACTCCCTAAGTGGACCTCTTTGCAATGCCCTCCAACAAGAAGTGTCATCAATTCTGCTCTTACCTGAACCACAGCCCAGGTTCTTTAGCGGACACATTCCTTCTCCCATGGGACCAGTTCCTGTCATATGCCTTCCCACTGTTCCCACTCATTCACAAGATCCTTCTGAAAGTCAGGGGAGACAGGTCCTCAGTCATCCTCATAGCCCCAACTTGGCCCAGGCAGCACTGGTTCACAACGTTGCTGCAGCTGTACATAGAAACCCCGATCACTCTGCTTCTGGTCCCAGACCTCATCACTCAGAACCACAGACAGCTCTGCCACCCCAATCTGTTCTCACTCCACCTCACACCATGGAGGCTGAGTGGCTGAGCTCTAGAGAGGCCATGTACTCACAGCAGGTGCAGAAGGTCCTCCTTGGCAGCCGGAAGCCATCCACCAGGGCAGCATACTTGGCGAAATGGAAAAGATTCTCTATCTGATAGTCTCAAAAAGATACTCCCCCCAACTGAGCCCCGCTGCCCCTTATCCTGGACTACCTGCTGCACCTGAAACAGCGAGGGCTGGCTACTTCATCAATTAAGGTGCACTTAGCAGTAATCTCTGCATTCCACTCAGGGAAGGGAGGCAGATCAGTTTTTGCCAACCCAATGGTGTCATGTTTTCTTAAAGGACTAGAAAGGCTTTACCCTATGGTTCATCGCCCCACCCCAGCTTGGGACCTGAATTTGGTGCTTAACAAGCTAATGAGGTCCCCATTTGAGCCTTTGGCTACCCAGCTTTCCTCGCCAAGGTGGTTTCCCACTTCCATACAAGTCAGGAAATCTTTTTGCCGATGTTCTGCCCTAAGCCACATGTTAGCAACAAGGAGCATGCCCTCCATTCACTTGATGTTAGGGTGGGCATTAGCATTCTACTTGGAGTATACTAAGCCATTTCAGAAGTTGAACCAGCTTTTCATAGCAGTGGCAGATGTGGTGAAGGGCACTACGGTGTCATCACAAAGAATTTCATCATGGATTGCTTGTATTAGAACCTGCTATGACCTGGCTATGGTTCCAGCCCAGCCCTTGACAGCACATTCATCCAGGGCACAGGCAACTTGAGCAGCATTCTTGGCACAAATCCCCATGCAGATCTGAAGGGCTGCAACATGGTCCTCCATCCATAAGTTCACTTCACATGATGCCATTACCCAGCAGGCTAAGGATGATGCGAGGTTCGGCCGGGCTGTGCTGCAATTAGCCATCTTGTCAGCTTCAACCCCTCCTCGTAGGGTCAGTTTGGGAGTCATCTGCTTGGACTCAACATGAGCAAGCACTCTAAAAAGAAAAAACGGTTACTCACCATTCGTAACTCTTGTTCTTACTTCGAGTGATTGCTCATATGCATTCCACTTAGGTGTGTCCGCGCCCTCGTGCACGGCTCTTCGGAGAACTTTTCTAGCAGCCCCTGCGGGGGCAGGTCCCAGCGCCCCCTGGAGTGCTGCCCTCATATGGCGGTACATATAGCGCTGCCAGCCCCTCCCCTCCTCAGTTCCTTCTTTCCGCCCGTGAAGGCTGGTTGAGAACAACCCCTGCTCTTCAACAGGTTCTTTTCTTGCTTCTAAAAGTGAGTAGTTCACCTTGAACTATGTTAGTTTATAGTTAGCTAAGGGTTTTTAGTTAGTTTAGGGAGCCTTCGGGCTCGGGGCGACCCGGCCATGCCGGGCTCGCCCGGCTTCAAGCCATGTGCTAGCTGCGGGAAGGTTTTCTCCGCTAGCGACCCCCACGACCGTTGTCTGAGGTGTCTGGGGGAACAGCACCGTAGAGATCGGTGCAGTATCTGCAAGTCCTTTAAGCCTCGGACTCAGAAAGAGAGGTGAGGCTTAGGGCTTTTCTGATGGAGTCCGCGTTGAGTCCAACGTCCGAGCCGTCGCGGACCACTCCGGCACCGAGTGTGTCCTCGGTGCAGAGTGCACCCCCGGCACCGGGGGCTACAGTGCCGAAAAGGAAGAAGCGCCGCCCGCGCTTACAACGCTCCCCCGCACCACAGGAGCAGCCGGGGTCGAGCTCGGAGATGCTGTTGCTCTCCGACGTGCCGCCGGCTCCTGCTCCGGATTCGGCACCGGCACCGGCACTAAACAGGGAGGTCCCACCGACTCCTGGTAGTGGGGGACCCCCTGCACAGGACCCTTCGACGCCGGAGGCGTTCAAGGCGGCACAAGCCTTGTTGGCTTTGCCCACGCCTCCGGCACTCTCTCGTCGGAGAAAGTCAGGGCCTGTTTCCCGGGGCAAACCCATGCTGGGTGTCCCGGAAGGGTGGGCAGCCCCGGCACAGGTCCACCTCGAGGAGTTCCAGCCCGGCACCGAGACGGCGCTCTCGGCACCGCTCCCCAGCACCGCGGAAGAGGCAACGCAAGTCGTCCCTCACCCGGTACTGGTCATCCTTGTTTTCAGCATTGCCCCGTCGGCACCGTAGATGGCGTCACTCCTCGGGATCGTCGCGCAGTGAGTCCCAGAGCGTTTCCTCCCGGCATCGGCGTCGCCGTCACTCTCCTGGCTCGGGATCCCAGACCCGACGTCAGGAGCAGGTATTGTCGCCAGCTCCGCCGCTGGCACCGCAGCCAGCGCTATTACCGGTACCAGCACCGGCGTTGCCCTCGGCACCGGTGCCGCCCCTGAGTTGGCCCCAGGGACCCTGGCAGTGACCAGTGTGGGCCCAGTGGGCAGCTCAGTTGGGGCAGGGAACTATGTCGGCCCCTGCCTCTGTCACCCATGTACAGCAGGCACCTTCGGTGCAGGAGGGTGACCTCTCCTCTGGGGAAGAGGAGGCGGAGGACCCTGGGGAGGGCCCCTCTACTGGACCCCGCCACCCATCTTATTCGTCGTCTCCAGATGAGGCGGCTGTAAGGGACCAAGGAGCCCCGCTCATTGACTTCAGGGCCCAACAGTTGCTTCTGAAGCGGGTGGCCTCGAACCTTAGCCTAGAGGTCAAGGTCTTGAAGGAAGAGGTGGACCCCCTTTTCGGGCATGTGGGGACGCAAGGACCGTCGAGGGTAGCCCTCCCCGTCCACGAAAGGGTCCTGCACCTGGCTAAAGCAGTCTGGCAGACCCCTGCCTCGGTTGCCCCCACGTCTAAGGGCACCGAGAGGAAGTATTACGTGCCAGCCGAGGGGCACGAATACTTGTATGCGCACCCTGCCGCGGGTACTTTGGTGGTAGATGCTGCCAATCAAAAGGACAGGCAGGGTGCTCAGAGCGCCTCCCCTAAAAACAAGGAGGGCAGGAGATTAGACCTTTTCGGCAGAAAGGTCTACTCCACAGGGGCGCTTCAATTCAGGGTAGCCAATCATCAGGCTCTCCTGGGCAGGTACAACCTGAACTTGTGGGACTCTTTGAAAAGGTTTATAGAGTCCCTGCCTCCGGACCAGGCCTCAGACTTTGCTATAGTCCTGGAGGAGGGTTTGACTGTGGCTAGTGCAGCCTTACAAACTGCGTCAGACGCTGCGGACACGGCCGGCAGGGCAATGGCCTCCGCCGTCGCCATGCAGCGAGCAGCGTGGCTGCAATCCACAGACCTGTCACAGGAGGTGCAGCACTCCATCCAAGATCTGCCGTTTGATGGAGCCGCCCTCTTTTCGGAGAGGACGGATGAGAAGCTGCACGCTCTGAAGGACTCAAGGGCAATGCTGCGCTCCTTGGGTCTGTACACGCCCCAGGCGGCAAGGTTACAAGCTCGCCAGCAGCCGCAGCAGCGACAGCAGCAGCAAACTAGGCCACCGCCTAGGCCTTTTCCCCCCCGCGAGGGGCAGGGACAGGAATAGGGGCTCTGGACGGCGCGATCGCCCAGCATCGTCCTCTTCTTCCCTCAAAGGACCCTCCCAGGGCTCCAAGGGCAAGAGACAGTTTTGAGGGTGCGCTCAAGGGTGGCACCGTCTTATGTTCCCTGGGTTGCTCCCCACCTTTCCGGGACAGGCTAAGACCTTACCTCGGCCTGTGGTGGAAGATAACATCGGATCGTTGGGTCCTCAACACTGTGCGCTGGGGCTACGCCCTTCAGCTGTTGGCCTTCCCTCCCCATTCCCCACCCTCCCTGTCCCTCTTCAGGGACCCCTCTCACGAGCAATTACTCCGTCAGGAGGTTCACACCCTCCTACACAAAGGAGCAGTAGAAGCAGTTCCGCTGCTCGAGGTGGGGAAGGGGTTCTACTCGAGGTACTTCCTCATCCCCAAGGCCAAGGGAGGCCTCAGGCCTATACTGGACCTGCGCAGGCTAAACAGGTTCATAAGAAAGCTGAAGTTCCGCATGGTGTCCCTAGCGTCCATCATTCCCGTACTGAACCCGGGGGACTGGTTCACCGCCCTCGACCTGAAGGATGCGTACTTTCACGTCTCCATCCTTCCAGCCCACAGGCGGTTCCTAAGGTTTATGGTAGCTGGTGCCCACTACTAGTTTACGGCCTTGCCCTTTGGCCTGTCTTCTTCCCCCAGAGTATTTACGAAGTGCATGGCAGTGAGTGCGGCCTTCCTGAGATGCAGGGGGGTCCAAATATTTCCCTACCTGGACGACTGGTAAATAAGGAGCAGGACCAAGTCGCAGGTGCGCGAGGCGGTCTCCCTCGTCCAGACCACTTGCCATGCTCTGGGGCTGCTCATAAACGAGCAGAAATCAACGCTGTGTCCTGTACAGCGCATAGACTTTATAGGGGCCCACCTAGACTTGGTGCAGGCCAAAGCCTCCTTCCCATGCTTGAGGTTCAAGGCCATGACGACGATAATATCGCAACTTCAGAGTGTCGTGGAAGGAATCACGCAGCCACTCCAATTCAGGTGAAGATCGAGTAGAACTTTAATTTGACAAACACACATGCAGACAGTCTATAGCGATAGGGGAGTCCAGGCAGCACGGTTTTGTGCTGGTCACTGATCTCCGCCGGTTTCAAGTTACAGAGAGGTTTATATAGATTAGTCAGAGTTACATATTATAGGCAGGATCGTATAGTGGTTTTTTTCAGGGCGTACCAAATTGCTTACGAGATGTCAGGTCATAAATTAGGGGGGGCTCTCCTGGGCTGGCAAGTCTGGAGGCATCTTCATTTTATGATGGCCTGACGGAATTCCTGACCCTGGGGTTGGGAGGGAGGCTGCAGCTGCACGATAAGGTTACAGACACTCGGGCTGGGGCGGCTGCAGCCAAGAGAGATAAGGTTATGTTTTACAATGTATCCCACCAGGCTGGATAGAATGGTGTGTCCCGTTCAAGGCCTACTGTCTTGATTTTATTTCACAATCCTCCCTATTGTACTTCCAGTACAACATGGGAAAGAGGCCAAAAATTATGACGAGCCGCGGTTGCCTTCATAAACAATTTGTTAAAGCTAAAAGGCAAAGGGGGCCCCTAAATATTAAATTCTAACTACTAATTTTACCAAGTACAATCTCGCTTGTCTGTGACTCAAACTTATTTCCTGTGAAGTAGGTCTGAACGCCTGTCCCAAGCAGTGGTACTTTTCCTCACATTTTCACCTTATTTAAAAAGAGGTCCAGGCACCTCACCTGTCCGCACACTGGCCAGTGGGACACAGGTCCAGGAGGCCCTGGCTCCTTGGTGTTCCGATGTCTCAGTCCACTGGACATGCTACGGGTAGGTGAGGGAGGGGGCGTGTCCTTTGGGACTTGTATACCCATGTTCACAGGTATGGTCTTTGTAGACAGACTAGGGTAATGTACAGGCTAATATTTCTACAACTTAACTAACCTAAATATATCGGCTATGATAAGGTAAATATAATAAGCCCGCTAGTCAGGGCGTGACCGCACGCTCTAACCACCATGGAGGGTTAGGGTTAGGACAACTGTTAGGGTTTTCATTTTACCGTAAGTCCAGGAAGAAGCCTCAGGGTCAAAGCAGTCCCGTTTATGTTAAGGGAGGCAACAGAGTTTCTTACGGCTTCCGAGGTCTTAGATTGTTCTGATGTTGTGGAGGGTTGTCAGAGCTGTTTGAAGACAGTTGGTCGGGGTGGGGTTTTTCGTCGCACCTTTTTAAAATCTTGGAGTTCGCTGAGCGGTGGCCTAACGACGAGGACCGGAATTCGGTTGCCGTAGGGTCCAGTGGCAGAGGGGTCTTTTTGCAGTGTGACGCGTGCACCCAGTTAGG
Source organism: Mesoclemmys tuberculata (assembly GCA_007922155.1). Lineage (NCBI taxonomy): Eukaryota > Metazoa > Chordata > Testudines > Chelidae > Mesoclemmys > Mesoclemmys tuberculata. The sequence goes on from ML675625.1 coordinate 2,423,735, forward strand.
ATATCCTTTACACCGTACAGCGGTATTGGTGATGAGTACCACTAAATAAGGTCCCTTCCATCGAGGCTGCAGGCCATTTTTCCATTGGTGGATCTTTACCCAGGCCCAATCTCCAGGTTGGAGGGAGTGGCACGGTTCGGTGGAAGGGGCTGGAAGGGTTTCTTGGACCTGTGTGTAGATAGACTTGATACACTTCATTAACATTTTACAATAGTCCAGTATTACATCATCAGTTAAATGTAGGTCAACTGCTAGCCAGTTAGGCGGCGGGGTGTGAGGCAATCTCATGGCTCTGGCCATAAGGATTTCATGTGGGGATAGCCCATGTTTTCGGTTGTCCGTATTCCTAATATACATGAGAGCAATAGGTAAGGCATCTGGCCACTTCAGGCTGGTTTCTGCGCATATTTTGGCTAGTCTAGTTTCCAAATCTGAATTTTTTCTTTCTACAGCTCCGCTGGACTGGGGGTGATATGCACAGTGCACGTGCAGTTGGATTCCTAATGCTTTACACACAGTTTGGATGACCTGTCCTGTGAAATGGGTCCCTCTATCACTATCCAGTATGAGGGGTAACCCGAACCTAGGTATAAATTCTTTCAGTAGTTTCTTGGTGACCATGGTGGTATCTGCTCGTTTACACGGATAAGCTTCTTCCCATTCTGAGAACATATCAATAATGACTAACACATATTCAAAGTTACAGCATTTAGGCATTTGGATAAAATCCATCTGCAAGTTCACAAAGGGACCCCAAGGGGTGGGGTGTGCTGAAAGTTTGGTCTTTTCCTTTTGGCCTATGTTGTGGGCTAGGCAGATAGGACACGTGCTGCAATACTGTTGTGCTATAGAAGAAAAATTTGGAGCAAACCAGTCACTCTGCACTGTTGCTATCATCCCCCCTTTGCTCGTGTGAGCCACAGAGTGAGTCACACGGGCAAGGTAAGGCAGAAGAGCTTTGGGTGCCACCAGACAGCCGCCCGGGGAGCACCACAAGTATCTGGGTGTAATTGGCATCCATGTCGCTGCCAGTCATCTTTTTCCCGCTCTGGGGTCTGATCTTGCATTTGGCTAGAGCAGTGAGGCTGGTTAGGGCCGCCTGGTTTGTGGAAAGGAATTATTAACAAGTCTGGCGCTGGGAGCTGGAAACATCTGCTTCCCTAGAAATAGGGTACTGCGGAACACAAGGGAGAGGCTTTGTAGTGTTTGAAGTGACCCATACGGGTTCAGTGCTTAACATGCAGCCTATTTTGTTCG
>ML675625.1:2444991-2473959 GCA_007922155.1 Mesoclemmys tuberculata
TATCCACATTTGAAAAACTTTGACAATTAGAAACTGAACCAAGTCTCTGAACACGTAAACTGTTTCTTGCTACCGTCAATGACTCACTCTGAACTAACTTAATCACTTCGTTTTCACACCCTTTAGTTACAGAAAACTGTTTGCAAGAGCTCTCAGGAGGTTTTATTCTTTCAGGAGCAGTTCTAGGAAACAATTCACTTTTTTAGAAATGTTTTTTCTCTTTTCAGCTAGTGGCTGCTTTAAAGAAACATTTTCCTGAGCCCCAACAGACTTTTTCTGGGTTTTAGCTACATCCAGAACCACTTCTGGCACAATTGACAACTTCTCCACCAGCATAAGCTGAGAGGTACTTTCTGCCTGTTCCACAGATACAACACTGGAGACCAATTCTCCTTTTTGAATACAATTACAGTGCTTTTTGATACTTTTGTGCTTCATGGAATACTTCCCAATACCATGCACAATGTTAGTAATGAGACAAACAACACAAAACATAACACACAAAACACACTTTTTGTTGCAACAATAGATCCATGGTTTTGATTTTTAGTTGTTTCACTGTTTTACTGGTACCAGTTTTTCCTTTTTGCAGTTTTGAAAGATAAAAAAGAACACTTTTCTACCCCCTTTTGGGGTAGCAGATTATTGCTTAGAATACCCCTTCTTTACATATTTCTTTCTGATTGCAGGCAAAACAAACAAATTACCTTTCTATTTTCCTGTGTTTTCTGTTTTATAGGCAGGCCAGGTTTGTTATGGCTTCTACCTTTTAAGGTTTTAGGGTGAATTTTTTTTTTCCCGAGGTGGTGTACCTCAGTTTCCCTTTCGCTTGGGGTTTCTTTTTTTTTTTTTATGACATTTAACACATTGTTGTCCAATTTTTTTTTTTTAATTTTTTAACTTTACCAGCTTTTTTGGGGTGAATTTTTTTAGACTACGAGTTTGTAGCTCATAGCGTCTTTTTTTGAAGCTTTATTATACCAATTAAAGAATGCATTCCATTGTGACCGGGATACTTTGGATCCCCTAGACTCTAGAGTTTTTTCTTAAGTGCACTATTTTATTCAAATCAAATGTTCCTGCCTAGGGAACTGTCTGGCTGGGTCACTCTGAGGATGAGAGTGCCTTTCCGCCAGAGACTTGCAAGTTCTGGGAGAGTAATGCATACTAGAAAATATGCTGGGGTTCCCTTCTGGAGACCGGACACTTGCTTAGACTGTCCAGTTTCCATTATCACTCTCACACACACAGGAATGACTTATTGAGGAATCTGCAACATTTCACTCAGCCCGCAGTACTGCCGAGGTGAGTGAACCCGATAACAGAACGCTTATTTAGCGGGAGGGGGAAGGGAAGGAGACAAGACACAAAAGGGGTCCTCCAAAGTCACAGGAGTCCTAACCCTAGGCCCGTCTTGTGACCGAAGCTAAGGCGTCCTTGGACAACGGATCTATGGAGGCTCATAAAACAGAGAAGGGGAAAAGGGTGTGCCTTGCGGCTGGGTCCGTTGGGTCACTAGGTTCGGGCAAGTCCTGGCTCAAGGGGCTGCTGGAACTTGCCCTAGTCCAAGACCTGGTCAATGGCTTATTTGAACAGAACGCAATCACTCGGGACTGCCGAGGTGAGGACCTGATCCTCATCCCACAATACAAACCCCCAGACTCTCCCTGCGCGCTTTACAAAGACAGACAAATGGACAGTTTTAAAGCTCACCTCGATCCCCAACACTTTCGGATCTCGCTTGGCTGTTACCGAATAGGAAGCCTACAGGCAGCCCTCCTCTGACCCTGAATAGAGATTTAAAAGGTCTCTTACCTTATGGGTGGCGCCTGGGGTCAGTGGGGAGTGGTCTGCGGTCCGTCCTGGATGATAACAGCGCTTGGAGATCCGAGTCACGGTACCAAACTGTCGTGGAAGGAATCACGCAGCCACTCCAATTCAGGTGAAGATCGAGTAGAACTTTAATTTGACAAACACACATACAGACAGGCTATAGCCACAGGGGAGTCCAGGCAGCACGGTTTTGTGCTGGTCACTGATCTCCGCCGGTTTCAAGTTACAGAGTGGTTTATATAGGTTTGTCAGAGTTACATATTACAATTAGGATCGTATAGTGGTCTCTTCAGGGTGTGCCAAATTGCTTACAACATGTCAGGTCATAAATTGGGGGGGGCTCTCCTGGCGCTGGCAAGTCCGGAGGCATCTTCATTTTATGATGGCCTGACGGAATTCCTGACCCTGGGGCTGGGGGGGGAGGCTGCAGCTGCACGATAAGGTTACAGACACTTGGGCTGGGGCGGCTGCAGCCAAGCGAGATATGGTTATGTTTTACAACGTTTCCCACCAGGCTGGATAGATGGTGTGTCCAGTTCAAGGCCTACTGTCTTGATTTAATTCCACAATGTGCATGGCTCAATGGAGAGGGTGCAATCTTTGGGAGGTATGGTTAAATGAGGTGGCTAATGGACAGTATGATTAAACATCAGAATATAACACGAGGTCTAAACACCTTATATACACTGACAGTAGCAATGCTTTGCACAAATAACACCTTTGTGATTCTAGGGTCTCAAAGCACTTTATGAACTTTACACCCCTTTGTGACTATGTATTGTGACAGTCTTTAGTTACATGAGCACATACTATTTTTTCCCCATAGAATCCCTGCCACAGGCAGGATCTGCTCCGGGGATGAGTCAGGTTTGTATAGGAAAGGAGGCTGTTGTCTGCGAGATCCTGCTTCATTCGTTGCTGAAGTTGGAAAGTGTGTAGTGAATGTGGCAGAGACTTACAGCAGTGAGGTGGTCTCATAGTTAGTGGAATAGTGCCTTGGAGAATGTGGTTCTATCCCTACCTCTGGCACAAAGTTGCTATGTAATGCTGGGCAAGTGACTTATCACATTGTTTCAGGTGGTCACTAATTGTGTGATCCTCATTTTCTGGCGCCTGGTTTGAGACTCTTGGGTCTGATTTGAAAAGTGCTGAGCACCCACAGCTGCATCTGCAGTCACTCAGAGTTGTGTGCGGAACACACTAATTTCTATTATATAGTACTAAATTCTCTGAAAAACCAGGTCCTAGGTATCTCAAATTGGGCGCCCAAAATTAGCAGATAGTTTAGACCTTAATCTCTCTGCCCCCATTCTTCATCTGTAAAATGGGGGATAATACCAACTCTTCACTTCAGAGGACTGTTGTGACAATCAGTTAATATTTGTGCAGCACTCAGAAACTATAGCGATAAGCACCAGAGAAAAGACTATGAGGAAATTAATAATTATGTCTTCGGAGTAAGATTTGAAGAGTGTGTGGTAAATAAAGCCTGGAGCCATGAACTGAAAAACAAGGAGAAAACTTAGCAAATGAGGAAGGCCTCCAGAAAATGAGTGGACAAGTGACCATCTGTGAAAAGTTTAATTTAAGTGACTCAGCATCTCACAGGAACTCTGTGACAGAAGCATGGACAGAATCCAGTTCTCTAGAGCAGCATGTAAGTGCCTTAATCAGGGAACAGAGTCTGTTCTTTGCATTGAATGAGGCAGGAGTCCTGTGGAAAAAGTAGCGTGTGATCATGTAACTGTAGATTGTACTGTATAGTTCATATGCACAAGAAGGGTGAATTAAGGTTGCACAAGCACCCTAATTCTGACATTTCCTAACCTGAGTGTTTGACTTGCAAACTTTTCTCACAGGTTTTTTGTGTAAAAATACATAACAAAAACCTGGTTAAGCTTTACTGTGTAGACAAGTCCTTAATCTCTTCTGGGAAGGGGAATAGTCTGTACTAATATAAGGCATTTTATACCAATATAGCTACATCCACTGTATGGGTTGTATTGGTACAAGTATTTCCATTTAAAAAAAAATGACACTACTGAACAAAATGGTTATACCTGTACAAAAGCTATGTGTGGACTAGGCCTCAGTCTCCAATTCAGTGTCTAGGAGAAATGAATCCTGTGTTCTGTAGTTTTATATGAAGTCCTTTTCTGCTAGGGCACATTCTCCTTCTACTTTGTGACTCATGCTTTCTTTTGTTATCAGAAACAATCACTAAAGGCTTTTAAAAGCAGATTTAAATGCTGTTTTCATTTTGACTTTGGGTGATTAGTCACATCATCACCTGATTTATAATAAAACTTAAAAAACAAGCGAAGGTTGGTCAGTGATAGCTCTTCCAAAATGTCAAGTTCAGCAAAACTCAAACTTGTGAAAACCAAGAAATTCAGTGTTAAGGTATATGACCATGCAATCTTAAGTCCCATCCCCCCTTCCCCCAATTGGGTGTCAATAGACACTGGTAACTAGGTCCATGTACTCCAGCTGCATACACTGTTTAGGGGTTGCTGTATTGATTTAGGGGTAGCTGTATTGAATGATGGAGGAAAGCTTTTTTCCTGCTTGCTTTTACATTATAAACTCCAGGTTTTTATCCTCAAGCACTCTACTTCAGGGCTCGACAAATTTGCCTCGGAGTCAGGAGCCAGCCCAAAAATTAAGGAGCCAGACAATGTGGGCTCAGCGGTGGGTCGCCCGCCAGAGCATGGCAGCCACTCCCCCCACTTGGCCCCACCTGCCCCTCTCCCACAATTTGGGCTCAGCGGGGGGCGCCTTGGGAGTGCAGCGGCAGCTCTCTCCTCCCAGCCCCTTCCCTCACCATAACATGGGCTCAGCGGGAGGGGCACCCTGGCCAGAGTGTAGAAGCGGCGGCTTTCCCCTCGCAGCCCCATCCTTCCCCCCCCTAACCTCACCACAACGTGGGATCACAGGTGGGGTCCCCCGGCCCTAGCCAGCAGCTGCTCTCCTCTCCTGGCCCTGCCCCTCTCCCACAGTGTAGGCACAGAGGCGGGGCACCTGAGCTGGAGCACGGCTGCCCCCAGCCACATGGGCGCAGGTATGCTAGGTGCCAGATTTAAATTTCTAGGCACCATGGTGACCTGGCGCTCGGGGTTTGTCGAGCCCTGCTGTACTTGACTGATCAACTCTCTCAGATTTAGTGTGTTTCAGCAGGGAGGCAGTAGTACTATCGCTATGATTAGTACAGACAAGGTTCATATGTTTCAAATGATGCCGTCACCAAAACAAAGGAAGACTAATCTGGACATTTTTTAAAGTTAAAAAAAAAAAAAAAAAGCTAAATGGGGGAGAAAGAAACAAACTACTCCTTCCTCAATGCACTTTCACATCCCTGATGCTGTCATGTTTCCTTCCTCCTGTTCCCCATCTCTCCTCTTCAAGGGTCTTCCTTTGCTGGATTAACACTTTCTTCGGTCTCTTTGTGTCATAGAACCGTTTGATGCCACTTTTCTGTTAGTTTTGGAGGGAATCTCCTTCACTAGAGGTTTTCAGAAAGAGGCTGGATAGTCATTTGTCTTGGATAATTTAGACACAACAAATCCTGCATCTTAGCCCTTGTTGTCCCTTCTAACCCTATGATTCTAAAGAGACATTTCCCAAAACATGCAGCTTGTTGAATGGTAATAGGGAGGGAAAGCATCCTTCCATGTTTACTCCATTGCACTTGGACTAACGAATATATTCAGCGTGAAGCTAAAAATGAAAACTGGCCCCATCTTCAGTTTCCAGAGGTGTGCAGAAGAAATGGGTAACTAGAGACATCCCCCAGCCAGTGACTTCACTGAACTCTTCCAGCTGTGCTCAGCCAGTTGTGCCTGTGCTGAACTTTGGGAAGGGTGCAGCTGACTGGTTCTGGATACTTTTTCTCTACTGCAGTATGGGCACAGCCTCTTTTCATTGGCATTTACAAGCAAATCAAAGTCAGAACCCAGCTTTCATTTTCAGTCTTGGGCTGCCTGTGCTGATCGGGCAGCGTTTCTAAGATATTTGAATGCAGGTCAGGTCAGATCAGCAGCTTGTTTTGGGGGGAAGGGGGTGTGGCAGCTTATACTTCTTTTAAAAATGTGATTTGTTTTTAAACTCACTTGAGATCTAAGTTGCCCTTGCTCAAACTCTGCTTGGGGGAGAGGCTAGCCTATACTGCTGTTAGGAGGTTATGTATGCTGTGAGATGGGGAAATCCCTGTTCTCACTGTAGCATAAAATCCAGTTAAAGTAGTGTGAGCGCAGCCGTGTCTGAAGATAGTTCTCATGCTCAGCTCTGCCAGAACTCAGTTAGTGAGTAGTTTTGAACATATTTTTATCCAATAGATTTTTTTTTTTGCCCTGCTATGGGTAGGGCTTGTGAACAGTTGTATTAAACTATTGTAAAAAGTGTAGATGCACCCACAGAATTGCCACGTGGCTCCTGCAAACTGGCTTACATGTTCAATATTGTTAAATAACTGGAGGAAAGATGTTTCAGGCATTTGTTGCTTCATTGTGATGTAAAGGAATGCTATGGGGTGTCCTGCCCAGCCTTTGTTCAGTGACTGTCTCCTCTTCAGCACTGATCCTCCGAGACAGAATGTTGGAGCCTGGAGGTTCCATAACAATGGGCAAATAAATACCAGTTGATAACATGGTTTGAAACCTTCAGCATCTTTGATCAGACCTATCCAGGAGCCATTATTGCACTGACAACATAGCTTTATCTCTGTGTTTGATTTTATTTTCTGAGGCAGCCAATGCAGTTTGGCACCTCTGATTTTGCTCACTGAACTGGAATATTAATTTCTATATCAGTTGACTGAGCCTGATGGGAATAATTGGAGCTGGACTGGGGCTGGTAGGTAGATATTCTAGTCCTTCCCCTGCATTGTGGTGGGATCCTGACCTATCTGTGACAAGTGTCTAGTCTCAGTTTCTTGTGGTAGCTCCACTGCCTTCCTTGGTACACTTAGTGACATGAAACAAGCTTTCTTAAATTTTACTTAACTTTTCTTTGCATTAGGTTTAAGTCAATAACTGCTATTCCGGGTCTCATTTACAATTAGATTCTTCAGTTCCTGTCCTCTTTATAGCTGCCAATTTCCTCTGTTGATAGACAGTTACCATGTGTCTTGTCAGTGATATTTTCTCTGGAGTGACCATGCCTAATTCTTAACTTTTCCTCGTATAGGTTTATTTTTCCAGTCAGTTTTGTTGTCCCCTGAATTTTCATGTCATTATTTAACCACAACTGGACAGAGCAGGATACTTGTAGCCTGTCTCACTCAGGATAGTTTGAGTTTATACACTGCCTTTTGAAAAATAGTATTGGATAAACTCCTTTTCATTTTGTTGCCTTGTATAACCCCATAGGTCCTTCTCAATGACACTATTGTCTAAGCAGAGTTACTCTCTCTAAGGTAGTGTAAGTGTACCTCTTTGCATTATGTTTGTTCAAACCTCTTCTTAAATCGTTACTATAGCAGAGCACTTTGCTATAGTTAGATTAAGACCAGCTTTCTGCTTAAAGCTTGACTCTTCTAAGGGCTTGTCTACACTTAAAACACTACAGCTGCACTGCTGTAGTGCTTCAGTGCAGGCACTACCGATGCTGACAGGTGGTATAGGTAATCCACCTCCCCAAGAGGTGGTAGCTAGGTTGATAGGAGAAATCTTTGGTTGACCTAGCACTATCTACACGGGGATTTAAGTTGGCTTAAGTATGCCTCTCAAGGGTGTGAATTTTTCAGGCCCTCCCCACCAAGCAATATAGTTACATGGACCTAATTATCTAATGTACACCTGGCCTAAGTGCTCTAAATTCTATATGATTATTCAGGGCTCGTGTATGCAAGGAATTTACTTTGGTCTCTCAGGGGTGTAAAAAATCCACACCCCTGAGAGAGACAGTTATACCTGCCTAACCATCAGAGTAGACCAGTGCTAGGTTCACGAGAGAATTCCCCTATTGACCAAGCTACTGCCTCTCATGGAGGTGGCGTATGCCGATGGGAGTAGCCCTCTTGTTGGTGTAGGTAGTGTCTTCACTGAACAGCTACAGTGGCGCATTTGCACTGCTGCAGGGTTCTAAGTGTGGACAAGCCCTCAGATTGCCTTGAAGCTTGGTGCCCTTAGAGGAGCATGAGACTGTTTTAGCAAGTCAGATTTGGGGCCATTTCACCATGGCATTCCAGAGATACAGCACCTGCGCCTCCCTCCCTCCTGCAGCTTTTCTTGAAGTTGGGAGATCCCAGAAACGTTTCTTTGGTCACAGATAGAGATTAAACTAGGGATGGAATCATTACACCGGGTCTCCAGCAGTTGTGACGCCACTTTTATTCTTATCCCGAGACTTTCAATAGATCTGCCTAGCCCTTCTATCTGAACCTCAGTGCAAGTGTATACATCTTTGACGTACAATGCAACCCCTCCTCCCTTTTCCCTGCCTGTCCTTCCTGAACAAGCTGTACCTTTCGATTCCAATGTTCCAATCAAGTGAATTATCCCCTCAAGTCTCTGTGGTGCCAATTATGTCAGTATTCACTAGTGTTTCTAGTTCTTCCTGTTTATTTTCCATACTACTTGTATTAATATACAGACATCTAAGATGTTCATTAGATTTCCCCACTATTCATTTTGACTCTTCTTTGTCCCTGCTATGCTTGCCGGTGTCCTCCCACCCCCACTTGCTTCCAATCCTTCACCTCTGTTCTATGTTTTGGACTTAGCTGTTGGCTTTTGTCTGCTACCCTCATCAAATCTACTTTAAAACCCGCCTCACTAGATTAGCCGGTCTGTATCCAGAAGTTCTCTTCCTCTTCCTTGGTAGGTGCACGCCCATGTGTGCTCAGCAGTCATTCTTCCTGGAACAGCATCCCTTGGTCAAAGAAGCTGAAGCCATCCTGTTGACACCATTCATGCAGCTCATGGGAAAGAGTTTGTGATACATTTGTAGTGACCTTTAAAATACCAGGATTATTTTATGTAAGATTTGGGCTGAGCAGTAGAGATGAATGAAGTATGGCTAATTGGGTACCAGGTGCACTAAATAATTAATTATATAAATTTGCTTAGAAATAAATGCTTAGTTCAGTAGGTAGGGGAACTATGACAGAGAGAGATGGGATAAAAACCTTGAAGAGAGCAGAGTGCAGCCCTAAATTGCCTCATCTGGCTTTGGCTAAGGTCCAGTAACCTGCAGTGATATCAGTTGTGTATTATAATGTATAAAAAGCAATATTTTCTAGGGGTCACACTGTCAACATTTTCTTTATCCCTCTGGAGTCATATCATGATGGGACGATATCTCCCAGGCCTGACCTTGTTGCAAGTAATGTTGCAAGTAATGTTGTAGTGGGCAAGTATGTTGGGTAATGCTTATATTGTTGCTAGGATATAGAATATAAGAGCGTACATGCTTATATTGATATTTTGGATATAGCCATCACCAGGTGATCTTTGAACTAATAAAGAAGTGCTGATGTGGAAACTGAGTCCTGGTAAACATTAATAAACATATTATGAAAATTATTCCAATGGGGATAAATGGAAATGGGTGACAGGGAAGGGAAGAAGTGTTGGGAGACTCAGGCAAGGGGGAAGGAGGCAGGCACTGGGGGAGAAGGATGGAGGAGGACTGAAGGGGTCTGAGAATGCAAGGGGCAGTAGAAGAAGCTGGGAGTTTAGGGAAAGGGGGACCTGTCAGTCCTGAATTCTCCTCTTCCATGTGTGCTGCAACCTGAGGTAGCCCTACTCATTTTCAGGGGTTTGAGTCACTCTCCCTGCCTGCTCTGTGTTCTGAAATCTAGGGGACCCTGCCTTTCTTGGGGTGTTGGGTCCTTTTCCTGCCCCTCCATAGGTGCTGGGACCTTGGGTGGGGGAATTTAAGAGGGAACATATGAATCCAGAAAATGAATTGTTGATGCATATCACCCGTGTGGGGAAGGGGAGACTTGCTGGAGTGCAGGGGAAGGGCCCAGTTTGGAGGAGAGTTGGACTGTATAGATATGGGACATGGCTGGGGCAGCCTGGCTAAAGCAGGAGCAGGAGTCCCAGCCAGCCAGAGGCAGGTAGTGGGAATGAAGTGCCCAGGTCAGTGTGTAGCTTGAGCTGCATAGCCAAGGTATAGTGCAGCCCTCTGGTAAGCTGTTGCCTGTGATGTGTACACAGCAGTCAGGAGACCGCAAGGAGCAGCTACATGCTAATGGTTTCTACAGTGCCAGCTACTGTAATGGTTTAATGGGATGGGGTGGGGGAGCTTAACTGTTGAGGGGAGTTACAGGGAGTGGTGGAACAGGGTGGAGAGGGAGTGAAACATCCCTCTTCTCTCACCAGTGTAAAGTTACTATAACACCTATGTTTTAAGATTGTCAAGGTTTTGGGACGCGGACCATGGATGAGATTTCTTTCCCAAGCTCTGTTAGAAATGTCTGCAGTGTGTAGTTACTAAGTGTGACCATTATCCCCATTCCTCTGTATCAGAAACATACAGGTGCACTGAGGAACCACATTGCAAGTGTGTGACGTAGTGAAAAGACTATTGGACTGGAACTCTGCCACTGGCCAGTTGGGTGACCTTGGGCAAGTCGCTTCACCTCTGTGTCTCAGCTTCCAGTCTGTAAAACAGAAATAATGATGTAAAGTTCTTTGAGATCTACTGATGAAAACCACTATATAAAAGCTAGGTCTTTTGATTATTGCCTTGCCAACTGCAGGCCTACAAGTGTTTAAATGGCCATTAATCCTGCCAACAAACAATTTTTTTTCAGTTTAAAAAAACCTGGGAAATTAAATGGCAAAAATCTTAGTTAATGCAGAGTTGAGTTTGCCTGGTGATAGCTTGTGCAACGATAACTAAACTCCTGAAGGGACTTCTTAGAACTTTCCCACCAGTAGTGAAACTAACACCACAATGGGGAATTTAATCTTGTCCTTTCAGTTCTCACCAGACCTCCCCTCAAACCATTAGCCATGGGTTCTATGTCCCACCTCTCAATGAAAGTTGCCTTCCTGGTTGTCATCACATCAGCCAGAAGAGTGAGTGAGATGGGAGCACTCATGGCAGATATGCCATGTGCCATTTTTCATAAAAAGATCTGTCTTTCCCTGCACCTGAAATTCATTCCCGATGTAATTTCGGAGTGTCACATGAAACAAATCATTCGCTTACTGCTGTTTTTTCCAAGATCTCATGCTTCTGATGAGGAGAGAGAACTTCACTCTGTAGACATCTGATGGCGCTGGCGTCCTGTCTACGGAGAATGAAAGCAGTTAGACACCTAAGCTAGTTATCACCTTGGCCGAATGAACAACGGATCAGGCACTATCCATGCGGAGACTCTCTAAGTGGGTGTTGGGCTGCACCATCCTTTGCTACCAATTAGCATGTATCTTCCCCCTCTTCCCAATTTCCTCAGCATTTCTGCGAGATGTCCTTTGCTAGATATGTGTAGGGCGGTGTGATGGGTGTCCACTTACACAGAACTGAGAGGGGTTATGGTGGCCAGGCGGTCTATTAACTCCATAGGGTGCACCTGGAGGGAAAGCCAGGGAGCAGGGAATTGACTGCAAGCAGGTTCAGCTGGGCAGGAATAGGTGGGGCCTATAAATTCAAGAAGCTGGCAACAGACTAGAGTTCCTGCTGGGAAAGGGCAGTCACACCCTAGGAAGAGGGAGGAACGTTTGGAGGTGGCACATCCAGAGCAAGGAGAAGAACAAGGTGTGGTAGGTAGCAGTACATGGAAGGAGCAGTGAGGGGTGGAGGAGTAAAGCCCAGAACGGCTGTGTTGAGGGTCCCTGGACTGGAACCAGGAGTAGTGGGTGGGCCTGGGTTCCCCGCCACCTACTGAGGGCGTGGCACAGACTGGTGGGTCAGTGAATGGGAAGACTGCCTGAGTCACTGTGGGAGTGACAGAGAACTGAAGGACTGTACTCCAAAAGGGGCGGAACGCTGAGTGACCTAGTTGGAGGACTGAGTCAAGAAGAGGACACTGGTTCCTGGGACAAGAGAGGAGCTGCAGACCTGAGAGAGAGAGTGTGACGGCGTACAACCAAGGGAAGAAGTGTTTTCCTAGAGAACTAATCCCCAGACTGACCAGGAGGAGGTGCTAGACTAGTGGTGAGTAGAGCACCCTGTGACAGTGTGGTGGACAATGCACTCAGTCATCCCTGAGGTAAGGGGATTGCGTGGAGGACTGACTGTATATTGAGTGAAAGGCTGTATGTGACAGTTGCCTCTGATGTAAGGGGACTGTGAGAGAGACTGTGTGATGGTCGCCCCTGATAAAAGGGGCCAGAGAGAGACTGTGTAGGATGAGGACCCCAGGGGGTGAAGATGGAGATTCCTGCAGTACAGGCTTTTGTGGCTGAGGGAAGTTATCCCCTACCAAGGTGGATGCTGGAGTTGCTGTTCCCACAGAGGGGAGTTGGGAAGCAACAGGAGCAGGTTCGTGCCTCATGGAGATAGATTCTCGGAAACCAGCAGAGACTGTGGGTTGCCCAGGTATTCCTGCAAGACTCTTTGGTGAGGGTAGTTGTTTAACAGCAGCGTTTGCACACAATCCTAGAGGTGGAAAATAGGAGAAGGTGGGAGAATGGGGGTGACAGAGAATTGAAGGACTGTACCCCAAAAAGGGGGAATGCTGAGTAACCTAGCTAAGGACTGAGTGAAGAAGAGGACGCTGTGGTTCCTGGGATGAGAAAGGAGCTGTAGACCTGAGCATGTGACTGTGAACCCCGGGAAGGGGCATTGTCCTTGAGAGCTAATCCCCAGAGTGACACAGAGCAGGCTCCAGATTAGCAGTGAATGGTGCACCCCATGACAGGTGGCTATCTGGAGTTTGAGCCACACCTTTACAGAATATTATGCATTGGTCCAGGCTATTGCTGTAGATACCGCTGTTGGAATGGCAGTACTACAGACATCCATACCATCTTCTTACTGATCTCCCACATACACATGTGGAATACACATAGAGACCATCCCTCAAAGAAGAAATGGAGGTTATTTAGCTGTAACTAGAAGTTCTTTGTGATGAGTGATCCCTATTTATATTCCACTACCCACACTTCATGCCCTGTACTGCAGATCATGACTGGACTTATGGTAGGAGAAGGAACTGGAGGGGCATCAATCCACACTGCCCTTTATACTCTCGTTTTGGAGCACTAGAAGAACTGTGCTTGTGTGGACCAATGGACACTGCTTACTAAAAGACTCCAAACTCAGGTGCATATGTTGCCTGTAACCTCCAGTTACAGGTAAGTAAAGATCCATTTTTGGATCCAAATGGATCCAAGGTCAGAGCTGAAATCCTGATTCAAAGATTCAAACAGTCAAAGATGGCAGCTGTGTTTAACAGTCTGAAGAAGGGACTGATTACCTTGGATCCAGCAAGTCTGAGGGTCTGACATTGGAAGGCAGGCTTATCCTTGCTTACAGACAGCCCCCCAACCTGAAGCAAATACCCATCAGCGACCGTACACCATACAACAAGAACACTAACCCAGAACCTATTGCTGCAACAAACCCCATTGCCAGCTTTGCCTGCACCTCGACTCTAGTGACACCATCACAGGTCCTAACCACATCAGCCACACCATCAGGAGCTTGTTCACCTGCACATCTACTAATGTAATATATGCCCTCATGTGCCAGCAATGCCCCTCTGCCATGTACATTGGCCACACCGGACTGTCACTACACAAAAGAATAAATGGACACAAATCAGACATAAAAAATGGGAACATCCATAAACCAGTCAGTGAGCACTTCAGTCTCCTAGGACACTCTGTAGCTGACTTGAAAGTTGCCATACTTCTACAAAAAAACTTCAAAAACAGACTTCAGAGAGAAACTGCAGAGCTGGAACTCATATGCAAACTTAACACAATCAGACTGAGTCTGAATAGGGACTTGGAATGGTTATCTCATTACAAGAAGTCATTGTCACTGTTCACACATTCTCTCCTTCTAATCAATGGTTGTGAATAGGCCTCATCTACTCTAACTGAATGGACTTTAACACTTGCCCTCCACATTGTTATTTCTTACCCTTGGGTGTATATATATACACCTCCTATCTGTGATTTCCATTTCATGCATCTGATGAAGTGGGTTGCAGCCCATGAAAGCTTATGCCCACAGAAATTTGTTAGTCTTTAAGGTGCTACAGGACTCTCATTTTTGTGTATTGCTGTGTATCACTGAGGCCTTTGATCTTCCCAGGTTGACAGAGTCAGGTACTCCAACACCATGATCTTTGCAGAACTGTTTGTCTTATTCACTCTTGTTGCCCAATTTAGTGGAGTAAGCAAGCAGATGAGTGTGGAGATCCTCACAACACTGGAAAGGGGAAATGCATTACAAGCTTCTGATCGTACCTGGAATGGTGGGTCTTTCAGTTACAGGATAGTGTTTTCATATGCTTCCTGTTTGGCCTTTTTCAGATGGCTTTTTTTTTCTTGGAGCTGGTTTTTCCCTTCCTGTGTCCCATCTATCAGACCCTTTCCCAGTAGGCACGAAGAGAGGAAATGACTGATTCTTACTCGTGCACTATCAGAATTTGTAAAAGCCAATTAACTTCATCTTGGAACTGTCAATGTCCTGAGTTGTAGGTGTGACACTGTTTGCCCAGGTGCCAGCTCAGGGCAGGGTGGCAGGCTAATTCACTTATATGCTAATAGAAATTAAAGGAGTTTCGAAAGATACTGTAGTGTAATCAGGCCAGTTCACTCGGGTCTTACTTTAGTTCAGAGGAAATGTTAATGGTATTGTCTTCACTTATCTATAAACTGTTGATTGCCACCACATTACATTATGTATATTCCTGTAATTAGTTAACCCTAGATCAAAAGTGCATGTTAGTGTTAAGGTGAGAATGTACTCGATATGTAAATTTCATGAAAACTAATGAAGGATTGTTGTTTGCTATTACAATAAGTTTTACATTATGTATATCCCAGTAATTAAATTACCTATCAAACATGATGGAAGCCTTGGAAATGTAAATGAAGAAGAATGCTAGCTTAAAAGCAAAAGGACATAGTGTTTGACAATAGAAATTCACAGACTCAGTCTGCATTTCTAACACATCCTAACCCATGTGGTTAGAGAGACTCAGCTTATCTTCTGTGAGAAGATTATATAAATATGGATTCAAAGAAAGATCCTTTATCTCTGGACTGTTTGGTTTCTAACAGGGGTGTGATAAGTGAACAAGAAAACAGAGATCTCCAGAGTTATTCTGGGGAACCCTGAAAGGACTTTTGGGAAACTGGCAGATCACTACATAGCTGTCGTCATTTTGGATTTAGAAACTTTCACTCACCTGTTAATGTATTTTACCTGCTTTAAGCTCTCAATAACTCTAACTTCTTTTCTTGGCTAATAAATCTTGAGTTAGTTTACTAGAGAATTGGCTGCCAGAATTGCTTTGGTGTCAGATCTAGAGTACCAAATTGATCTGGGGTAAGTGACTGATCTTTTGGGATTGGAAGTAAAGGAATGTAATGTGATTTTTGGTTTTAATAACCTTTTATCACAAAATTCAGTTTGTCTGGTGGCAAGATAGGCTGGGTGGGGGATCTAAGAATCTAGTAAGACTAGGAGTTCACATTTGTGACTGGCTTGGTGAAATCTAATAATAAAATATACCTCCAGCTTGGGTTGTCTGCCCTTGTTTTCTGACAGTCTGCCCTGAGATAGGCATTCACAGCTGTGAGCCACACCAGACAGTGTGACAGTTGGTAGGACCTGTTGAGGTTCTCTTGTGCTCCCAGCTCATCCCTAAGGGCTCATTCAGCTACCCTGGACTCGATTTATAAGAATCTGACAGGCTAAGAACTGATGGATCAGAGGCTCTTTTTGGATGGGAGGGTATTAGTCCCATCTCAGTTCTGTTGATTTTGAAATTCATGGATCCAAAGACTTCTTTGCTACCCAGCATCTGTAGGAGATACGGCATCACAGGATCCATCTGGTGTGCTGTAAGGACCGTCTACAGTTTATTTGTAACCCTCAAATGCAAAGACAACGGGATACCTGGAATCTTTCAGAGAATTAAAAGGTGCATTGCCACGATTTTGCAGACAAGATACAAAGTGCTGTATGTCCTAGTTCAGATTTAGCGCGTGATATGCTGGGCTACGAGAACCACTTTGATATTTGAATCAGACCTCGTAAATATGCTGCTGGATCTGTGTGTCTGATCTCTCAAAAGAGGAAATTTTGTTACAGCATTACTGGACTCTGGGTTACCTACCTTCAACTATAAGTAGTTCAGAGTTCTAAGTCAGGAAGGAGACTTTCCAGGTTTGTGTCTGGCTCCACTATGGAAGACAAAGTGCCTGGGTTTGGGTAGTGTCTTTGGTAGTCCCCTTTATGCATAGTAAAAACACATAGGGGTGCCTTACTAAGCCATCCTTGGAACCAAGGGTCACATGGATTCAACTGAGCATTTGGCCCAGCATCTTGTAAGGTCTCAATATACATAACTTTGATTTCTCCCATTTTGGAAGAAACAGTTGCTCCAAATGATTGAGACAGCCATCAACTACACTTAATGGTGCATGAGGTTAGTTTCCTGGCTGCAGTGTGAGTGAGATTTGCCACCTATCATATATGTGGTCAGTGAGTTCATCCTATTTGTCTCTGGGTTCCAGAGACAGAATTTGTTCTAATTTTCAGTTGTGTAAGAAACATTGCCCCTTCTGTGTCTTAATCACATATGGCTCTTTACACGAACCTCTGATTGGAGTCAGACGACCTCTTCCATACAACTAAATTGTACCTTACCCCTTGGTGTTTCTGTGCAGCAGGTGTTCCATTAAATTCCTGGCTCTCATAATTATTCTATCTAAGTGGGTGGGTGGGTGTCTGTCTGTGTACAGACATGAACTTCAATAGTGTGTCCACATGGTTATCCCCTAATAGTTTGCATTAAAAAAGTACTTTCATACCATTTAGGTGATGTGTGGTCACTGAAGCCTTGATAGGTTCCAGACCAGCAAACTTTCCTGCTGTGTACAGGTTCCTTGCTGTTGCAATTACATGATAGCTCTACCACCCCGCTACATCTGAGGTCTCAGTAGGACTCTTCATGGCTCTTCAACCTTTTCTTGACTCTAGGAACTCCTGAACTACAATGTCTCAGTACATTTCAGATGCCTTATTTCTTAAGGTGAGGAAAACATGTGTTCCAGGAAGTTCCCTTATTTTCCTGCCATCTACAGTAATAGTCTTAGTGGGTATAATGGATTCTTCACCTTGATTTCCATCCGCTTCAAGGCTTGTGATCTCACTAGGAGATGACACTCCACATAAAAGTTCTAGAGCTGAGAGCTATTTCTCTGCCTTGCATGGCTTTTCTGCCTTTCATAAAAATTGAATCTGTTTAAATTCTGATTGACAACAGTATGGGAATCTATTACACTGGCCACCAGAGAGGGGTTTGCTCTAGTCAGTTGTATTCAGGAAATTTCCTGTTCATACAGTTCAATAACATCATTGGATGTCTCCAATATCTCCTCTACCAAGGAAAGAGGATGTATTGATAGCATATTTGAAAAGAGTTTTTCACTGAACAGTACAAGTACAAGGGCTATGTTTTCTATTATCGTGTTCTACAAGTGGGGTAAATATCCCTGGGAAAAGGGTTGAGGTAATTTGCTTGTGTATGGATATGATTATTGGTCCAATCGGTACCAAGTTGATGTAATTATTTATGATTCAGGATGGGCAATTCAGTCATGGTATGATATTAATATCCATAAAGTCCTGCTTTCCGAATAGCTGGGTCTCCTGCCTGTAAGATGAGGCAGGTGTCTTCACCCAGGTTCATAGTTTCTCTGGTCAACATCTTGACTCTTGATTGCTTGGTTTCTTGACTGAGTGTTATGCCGAGGTCTAAAAGAAAAACAAAAGTTTGTGATCAGTCAAACCTGCTGTTTTGAAAGAGATCTCTCATTGGGCAGTGGACCTGATAAAGTCCTCAACTGTTGTTTTAGACTGTTTTAATGAAGATGCCATTCTTGATAGCTTTGCCATTAGTCATGTATCTCAGTAACTATCTCCTTTAGTTTACGTTTTTACTGAGCAAGTGGTCCTGCTCACATCTCCGTCTCAACAGTCTAAATTGTCTGAAAATTCCATCTCTTTCAAACCACTGGAATGTCTGTATGTTCCTGGGCCCCCATTACATTCAGGGAGGTAGAAATACTTTTGCATGTTTAGAGAACTTGGTCATTATTTGTATCAGGCCAAAGCTTATCTACAAGTTCCCCAATCCCTTGGAGAAATGGAGTTAACCAAGGAGCCAATCTATCAAGGTCCAAAGGTTGTCCATTTATCACACGGTGTCTCAAAGTTACCATGACCTGACAGGGCTTTACCATCCTGGAATTGTCAATCCTCAGGACAAAGACAGCATCCATGGCATGCCCTCATGTTGTCTTCATCACAATCATATTGCAGGTATGTGTGTTTGTAGCAAAAATGTTCCTTCGTTAAGACTTCTTTTAGGAGAGCAAGATCAGTTGCTTTTGTTTTTGACCTAGCATCCAGAGCTTTTTCTTTAAATCTTTCCAGAAATGTTTCTTTGACAGTTCTGCTGTCTTTTTTTTACCCAGAACTCCTCAGTCCACCTTTCTGGGGGTTGTACTACTTGTTAAACTCCCACAAGTGGGAATATGCATAGGCCATTTGAAGAAGAAATGAAGGTTGCAGGCACCTTGTAACCAGAGTTCTGTGAAGTGTGCTTCTGCCTGTTCACAGTTCCTGCCCGACTTCCCTATTGCTTCAGAATTCCCAAATTAGAGGAAGGAACTGAGTGCTGGTTGGGGCCACTCCCCCTTTTGTACTCTCGGGACCCTCCAGCATGGGAGGCAGTGGGAGGAGGTGAGTGGGCCCCAATGGTCACTGCTTTTGAGAAGGCTCTGGAAGCTTGTGGCACCAGTGCCGTAATCCTGGAAGTGAATATGAAGAGGCTCATCTAGAAGAACTCTCTTTACAGGAAGTAACCTTAATTTTCCTGGTGTTCAGGGCTTTGAGCTGTGGAACACGTGGATTTAGCAACCTTCACTGTTTGCAGACCATTTTTTGTGTGTATACATGTGATTTATCTTCCTTGCCTACCTTAACCTCAGTGAGGTGCTAGGCTTTATAAATGAATGTTTTTAAAACTCTCTGAGATTCTTTCCTGAAAGCAGCGCTAGAAGTACATATTGCTATTTGGTATTACTACAGCAAATGAGGTGGTAAAATCATGAATTTATACAAGAAGCTTCATATATAATTAAATTATTGTTAGTTATTTTGCTTTTCAATTTATAGTAATTTTCAAATCTTCTTGATATTTCCAGGCCCTTGGACTTGAGACTGAAATTGCTTATTTGCCTGCAAAAACTAGAACAAAATCATTCTGATATAATGAAGGTAAGCATAATGTCATGCTTACCTGGAACCAGGATCTTAACTCTCAGGATTTTATTCCCACTTTGAAGATGTGACTCGTTGAGTTTTTTCCCCCTCCCTCTAGTATCATACTATTTTAAGTGTATGTACATTAAGAATCTCGTTATTGGGTTGTTGGAATAATGGTATTTAAGTGATATAAAAGTAGGCAAAGAAACGTAGAAATAGCAGCTCTGCTTAATGTTTCTGTGCTTGCAGTGGTGGTGTAGCTGAGTCCTTTCCAGGTGAAATGGCTTTTAACCTCTGCAGGTGCCCTTTTAGTACTATCAGAGAAGGCAGCTCTAGAGAGAGAGCGTTAGAGCATGAATACTGAACAGGGTTTGTGTACAGAGATACTGAAATTAGATAATTTTAATTGCCTCAATCTGCTTTACCTAAATAGTCATAATTAAGTTTTTACCTTGTGCTTTGGTGCTAGAATGAATGCCCAGATTTATAAAGTATTTACACTTGTAGCTTTTATAGTTTTGTTACTCAAATGTATAATTTTATTTAAAGGGGACCTCTACAAGAAACTTAACAAGTTGGAGTTGCTTTTTTTGCTGCTTTGTGTTGTACGAAGGAAGCCTGAATAATTAATTGTTCCCTGCTTGCTGTCTTTCCTAACCCCCTCGAAATTCGCTTGTTTTTAGAAATACAAACAATGCCAATTCTGCTCTTTCCCGGTGTTACTGGAGGATTCTTGTCTCAGAAGTGTATTGTGGGCTCTTACTTTAATTGACAGAGCAGGTGCATTGACTCTGCAATAAAAACATCCTTTTTCCCACCTATTAGGAATTTGAGTTAAATAGAAGTCAACAGAAACAAGGTTTTAAGCCATCTGACTGAAAATCCCTTACCCTCGCAGCTATTTAGCTGTAACTCTTTTAATGCCATAACTTCACTATTCTCCAGCACTGTGGTATTTTCCAGGATGGACAAGATCTGAAGTTTAATCTTAAAACCAAAAAAACCCCAACTTTTTGACAACTTTTCAGACCTCCTTTATCATAGAGATAAAAGCCCTTTTCCTTTAGTAGGTCATATTTTTAAACCTTACTTTTAATGCTGTTTGAAATTTTCTAGGTTTTTAATGATCCTATTCATGGCCACATTGAAATACATCCTCTCCTCGTTCGAATCATTGATACACCTCAATTTCAGCGCCTCCGATATATTAAACAGCTGGGAGGCACTTACTATGTTTTCCCAGGAGCATCGCATAACCGCTTTGAACATTCCTTGGGGTAAGGCAATATTCTCTTGCATATAACTCCTCCATTTTCGTTTCTTTGCCAAGGTTATCTTCCTTTCCACCAATCTGGACTGATTGTAGGGCTGGGCTGGGCTGGTGTCTAGTTGGAACTTAAAACTAGCATTTTAGACAATAAGGAAACCACTGTCTGAACTGTTACTTGAGGTTTGTTTCCGGAGATGGGCAACAAAAATTACTAGAGGCTTTGAGAAACTTCTGAGTGTGAAAAGATGATGGGATTGCTCAGTTTAGAGAAGAGAGGATGTTATAGAGGTAATTATTAATAGTGTAGAGAAGGTAGATTGTGCATTAATCCTTCCCTTTTTTTATGACAAGGGTCATTCAGTGACAGTGAATGACAGATTTAAAATTAATAAAAAGAAATGCTTATGTAATACATAATTAACCTATGAAACTCATTGCAACAATATATACTTAGGACCAAGAGATCAGAAGAATTGAAAAATGGATTAGGTATTCTCGTGGATAAGAAGAATATCTACAGTCACATAAAATAGGATTCAAAATAAGGCATATAAACTCATGCTCCAGGGCGTAAGCCAATCAATAACTGATTCTGTTGGGAAGGAACTGCCAAAATCAGGTTACTCCCTAGTCCACAATGATTTGTTTTTTGCATCGTCTGATGCATCTGGTTATGGCCACTTTTGGCGTACTGGATTGGATGGACTTCGGGTATAAGCAATTCCCATGTTTCTTTGGAAGTGGGAGGCGTTGAAGGAAATAAGGGCAGAGATATAAGCAGGAGCAAGCTTGTGCAGGGACTTGAAAATGAGGATAAAGAGTTTGACTCTGTGATAGGTGACAGAAAGCTGTTGAAAGGGTTTGTGTGTTACACTTATAAAAAAAATGGTATACAGCTTCAACGCCTAGTATGGGGCAAAATGCAATCTCAACAAAAATGGTATAGAGCTACAACACCCTATATGTGGCAAAATTATATACAAGGTGCAGCTACAACGCCTTGCAAAAAGGGCGACTATATTTTCTTCTAAACAAGATGTGCATACCAGATTCAATAATATTTGCATCTCATACCAGTTCTCCCTGTTTCGCAATTCTCCACCAAATGTTACACTTATGAAATAAGCAGCAGGATCTTATTCAGGGGACAAGGCAGTATGCCGTGTTTATTATGGACACAGACAGACGGACACAGACACACAGTTCTGCAGGAGGGATATCATTACCAGCCTCTGTGTTGCTCGAGCTGAATCACTGGCCAGGTGACTCAGACACGAGGATGGAGCCAGCTCTGTCGGTCACGACACTATGCTCCTTGTGGCTTGCACAATGAGCCCAAATTCCAGGTTTCTTCACCCCATTTTTATACTTATCCATGCCCATTTGGGTGTATGGATTTTGTCATGTCAGATAGTTTCCTTGTTTGAAGTAATCATCAATTGTGTTTGATATCGCAAGTGTGACAGCTTTCCCATTATTCTTTCATTCCTGTTTCACACTTTGTCATTCCTGTCCTTGGGTGTTAACTCCTCTGTTTTCCGGGGTTATCTTGATCTTTGGCTATCTGGGTTGTAAAAGTTCTTTAAACAAAAGCATCTTCTCTCCCTCCTGCCCTTGGAGGCTGAGAACCATTGCCTCAGCAATTATTTCCTCATCATCTTATCTCAGCAGATTCAGACTGCATTCACTCCTCATTCATGCTTACTAAAAATCGTTACATTCTTATCCCATTACATTGGTACATTATCTTATACTTACTTACTAACATAATAAAATCCTTATACCTACACCAATTCTGTCGATACCAATTTTACTGAAAGGAAATAAAAGGAATCTTATTTGCCCTCTCATTGCCCCATGATTTACACATCAGCCACATTCCTGATACGCATTGGGCACGTTACTTCACATGTAAATTATCACAATCTGATTTCAGGATGTTTCCAAACATTCATACGTAGATCTTCACAAACAGGGCCCCAGTGTGTCATAAATGTTAAATTGCAAAATGTTTAGGCAGGATGTTCCCACTCATATGTGCAAGCAGTCACTGATCATAGTGGAGCCTGGGGTGGCGTGAACAAACCATCAATGTGTCCGGAACATCCCTATCCATGATGCCTAGTTTTATTCTTTCTCAGTGTGAGGATTAACCCTTAAGCTTCAAATATGTATCCATGGTCCAGGCCTGCTCTGGTTCAGGCCTACATCACAGTGCTGGGGCTTACCTGTGTTGGAGTAACAGGAGGATGATGGCTTTGGTAGCAGCATTTTTGATGGACAAGCGGGAAGAGGGGAGAAAAAATGTCCAAAGAGGAGAAGATTACCGTAATCAAAGTGTATTCTTATGCGGCTGGGATGGAATTCTTGAGGCGTGGACTCCTTGGATGTGAAATCTTTTGCTTGTTTCCTTCAAATATTTATTTTTTTCATGATGTAGGTTTTTAAAAAGGAAGTAACTAGGTTCCATAACTGGACTGAAATTCAAGTTTTGAGCGTATCTGTTGGTGCTCTCTGCTGCATAGAGCTATGGTTTAGACAAGCTGGAATTGAATGGCAAGTTTCTCTGGTTTGTTTACTAAACCTTAAACTATTAATTTTATCTCCTATTTTCTGCCTGGACTAGGGTAGGCTATCTGGCAGGATGTCTGGTCCGAGCATTACACGAAAGACAGCCAGAGCTGGAGATAAACCATCGAGATATTCTCTGTGTTCAGATTGCTGGACTTTGCCATGATTTGGGTAAGCAGCACTTTAGAGCAATTATTTGGTAGCTTAAGAGGTTGCTGGGTGTGACGGAATGCACCCATGTATTCACCCCCTGCATGTTACTGTAGTAATCATTGCACAAGGTATGCCTTGTAGGGTATCATTTAAAAACTCCTAATTTGCCACTCAGTATTGTCCTAATAAAATGCTTGGCAACACTGTGCAAAGTTAGAAGATGGGCAGAAGGAACTTTAGTTTAGTCTCTTATCTAAAGAACAGTCCCTCCAAAGTTGCTATTTCCATTTTTACTCCAGTATCTGCATTGGTACAGTGTACTTACAGTATTTGAATCTTATTCTCCCATTTTGTAAAGAGCAGCACAATGAAATGAGAGAATCTGAATTCACTCAGTTCCTACTTTTGCTTTTGCTGACAAATGTTTCAGATTAAGCCTGTACACTGTTTATTTTTAAGGTCATGGACCATTTTCACATTTGTTTGATGGAAGATTTATTCCACTTGCTCGCCCAGGGCTGAAATGGAAGGTGAGTATCTTACACACAGAACAATATGCAAGCAAAATATGCCATTTAAATAGTTTTAGAGAGGGAAAGGTAATTCACCTTTAAATATATGGGCAGCCAATATTGCCTGCCTTCGTGAGCAGACAGTGGTGTTCTAATCTGAGTGACACGCATATAGATCATGGCTAAATTTCAAAAAAGCTTTCTCTCTTCCAACCATGGTGATACTTTTGTTCTTTTTATTCTGTCTCATAACATCCAAGCTGAAGGGCAGCAGAGAGAATTTTCAGTTTCGTTCCACATGCTCCTGACCATGCTCTCTTCATGAGAGCCTGGGGCAAGAGGGACTGAGAGAAGCCATTTCCCACCAGCTATCTCCCTGATCTGTGTGTAGGAAAGCTGAGAGACCCTGCTGTTCATGTGCATATCTCAGGCACAACAGGAGGAAGAAAGTAAAATAAAACAAATCCTGAAAACTTGGTCAAATCATAAAATGTGCAGGGAGTCTCCAGGAGGCAAATGTCATTTTGATTACATTGACCAGTTTCAAGTTTGCACAGTCCCTTAATGTATATGGGGTAGCTTTGCCCAGAACCAGATTTTGTAGTTATAAATCATTAACTGTAGAAAAAGTAGTTATTTCTTTTCAATCATATTTTGGACTTTACTTTTAAAACACAAAGAAATCTAATATAGAAAAAGTTAAAAGGATGTTCAAAATTTTGGTATTGATTTTAAAAAATTGGCATGTTTTCTAGTATGGTTGTAAATTTTTTTAAATGTAACAAAAATGTTTCCCTATATTTTCTGCAAGCCTCATTGTGCTAATACATGAGAAGTAGAAAGAAAACTTGTTATATATAGTATATTTTAACCTAACAGAAAATGAAATTGGTCAATATCAAAGTTACCTTTCTTAGTGTTGTAACTTTCCCAGTATTGAACCTACGGGATATTAAAATACACGCTTAACAGCCTAATAATCAAAATTCGACACGCATGCATTGTGGTCAAGTTGACATTCGTCTGAGAACCTTAACTTTTGATTTTCCTGAAGGCAGCCTGTTCCAGTGGCTAGAGCAGGTACTTGAAGTTAGTTCATTCCCAGCTCAGACATTTGACTTCGGCAAAGTCTGATAGCAGCTTGTGTGTTTTGCTAGAGTAACATTTATACATACTTTCTGCAGCATGAAACTGCTTCTGTTCAGATGTTTGAACACCTGATCACTGCCAATGGGCTAGAAAAAGTCATGGAAGATTATGGTCTTGTCCTGAAAGAAGACGTGGATTTTATCAAGGAGCAAATAGGAGGGCCCCTAGATACAACCCCATGTCGGGGTTTGGTAAGTCAGTTTGCCACCTGTGGAAATTATTTTAAATGCTCTTTATTTTAAGTGAAATGAAAATATTGTTTTTGCTGCTATTCTTGTTTTAAGCTGTAACTGTATAGTTTCCGAGATGCTTTCAGGTACTTAAGTAGGAGGTCAGTCTGAAAAGTTGTTATAACGTTACTTTGCGATGCTTGGGTGGAACATGCTGAAAGTGCAGCGTGTTTTATTATTTGTGCGTTGTTAGCAGTTGGTGCATTCATTGATGTGCTAGGCACTCGCACCTTCATGTAGTACAGTCTCTGCTCCAAGAAGCTCAAAATCTAAGGCCAGACAGCTACAGGGAAAGGAAACGAGGCAATTTTTGTATACAAGTCAACTTGTTCATGGTAAACAACTTTGTTGAACTGGGTCTTTAATTGGGACTTGAATGTGGACAAGGTAGGGGCCTTGTTGATAAGCTTGGAGTTTTATCATGGATAGGGAGCCACATGGAGGTGATTCAGCAAGAGACTGACAAACAGGTGAAGAAGGCTGGGAATATTGGAGAAGAGGATGCTTGACCAGAGCAAGGGGCAGAGATCTGTGCACCCTTGAAGGTGGTGAGAAAAAGGAAGTGTGATGAAATGGTGATTGGGAAGTCAGTGGAGGGATTTAAAGAAGGGAGTGATGTGATCGAATTAGGCGAGGAAGGAGAGTTCACAATTATTAATCTTCATAACCCAGCAAAGCAACTCAGTCTTATCCTGGTATACAGATGGAGGAACAGAAGGACAGCTGTTGAGTGGCTTGCCCAGAGTAATACGTCCAGTCAGTGGCAGAGCTGAAACTAGAATCTAGACACCCTATCTATCAGCATGCTGTGCTGATAACCAGACTGCTCCTTTTACCAGGAAACTGTTCTAGTAAGAGAGATGCCAGGCGCTGCAGCAGATTGCAAAGGCTTTCACAAAACCTACACACGATCAATGGGAACCGCCATCTTGACAGATTGGTACAAAATAGAATTCCAAGATTCAGCTTTGTCGTGACGAACACTGGCATTTACAGATTTGTATTTGTATTGTGGTAATTCCTAGAGGCTACCATCAAGATCAGGATCCCCTTGGTACTAGGCAGTATGAGTATACAGTTTGGTGCCTGCCCCAAAGCTTATGTTCTAAATAGAAATTACAGACTGATAAATAGACAACATAAGAGCAAGCCATTTGCTAGTTGCATTTACTTTTCTCAGGACCTTTTTACAGAATTATCAAGTGGCCATGGAGATAGTATTTGATTAAACTCACAAGAAACACTAATACATGTGGACCATGCATCTTACAATAACTGACATTCTCTGATTTTTCCAGTGCTTGGTAATGGCTGACTTCTTGAGTGCAGCTGGCCCTAAACTGAAGAGTACAACTTCTCCAAAATAGTCATCCCTGGCATTTGAACAGTACAGTGAGAATCTCTGTCCCCTTCTTATGATGGGCAGCTTGTGTCTGAGTTTGGGAGAGCCAGTGAGGACATAAGCTGTCATCGCTATAAATGTCTATCAAATGGCTTAAAGCTGTAGATTTTCCTTTTTCTTATTTTGATATAACTTGCAAATAAAGCACTCTTGTACCCTGCTGTTCATGGTCCATTTAATCGTATTAGAGAGTTTGCTGCTTAAACACCGGCTCTAGATACTAACATCACAAACTTTGTTTCTGAAAGTTAGTTTTATTTCTTTGTGTCAGATTTTCTTCACTAAATCAGTAGTTTTTATATATTTATCCATATTATCATATGCAAAATCAAAATGTATTCCTCATGTCTGTAAGCGCATTTTGAAATCGCTGCTGACCAAGGGTTAACCTCTTCTAACTCAGCTGTTCTGGTTTTCCAGTGGCCATACCGTGGTCGATCAGAAGAGAAAAGCTTCCTTTATGAGATAGTGGCTAACAAAAGAAATGGCATCGATGTTGACAAATGGGATTACTTTGCCAGGTACAAATCTTCCTGCTCTTAGTTTTATTATAATCCTAACAAAACAATCGCTCAGTTTTGCTGCTTGTACTGTGAGCAAAATTTCGTTATTGATTGCTTCCAACTCATTCTCTCTGGAATATTTTTAGGGATTGCCATCACTTAGGAATCCAGAACAACTTCGATTATAAGCGCTTCCTTAAATTCGCGCGGGTCTGTGAAGTGAAAAGCAAGAAGCATATCTGTACCCGTGACAAGGTAAATGGCTGGGGGGAGAGCGGAGGATGCTAACTGGTGAAGTGTTATACTCTTATAGCAGCAGATTGAGAAGTGTAACCTGTAACCCGAGGTCAGTGCTGCTCAACTCATGGAATGCAGCCCTACAGTGGGAGATCTGGTAGGTTTGCCAGCATACTGCTGTAGGCAGGAAAGCAGCAAAAATCGCTGGGTGGATGGGAGCCTGAGGGAGCAGGGGAAGGAATTGAAGGAGCAGTTCATTCCCTCCCCTTCCATCTATTGCTTCCACCATTCCCTTCCGAGCCTTCTGTAGTAACCTGAGAGCACAGACCTGGAGCTGAGCACTATGCAGGGGAGGTGGGAGGTGTCTCCAGCACTAGCCCCTCCCTCTCTGGGGAAGCACACGTATACACAGTGATGGCACAGTGTGAATTTTTTGGCTGCTTTGAGTCATGGACCAAAAATGGATAAACTACTCCCTTAGTTAGGATGCTTAGCAGGAATGGGAGCTGGCAGGAAGTAATTGCTGCCCCAGGAGTTGCTTTCAAAAGTAACACAAGGGGGGAGAGGTAGGAGCAGCTCCCATGGCAGCTCTTCTCCTGGGAGCTGGATGCGTAGCAGTACTTTAAAGAGGTCTGACTGAGAGTCAGAGCGCTTGGGGTGGTCTGCCCATCTCACGCTGCCAGCCAGCCAGTCACCCTTATCTCTAGTACCAGGGAAAGCAGTTGGTGAGTTGGCCTTTGGATGGGACTAAAATCATAGCCAGCCAGTCTTGAACCTAGAGGGTAGATTGGAAGCCATCCACCAGTTGCAACTCTCCTTGGCTCTTTTCCAGCATCGCTATGAGCAGCACAATGTGCACAATGGTAGCTGGAAAACAGACATCCCCTTTCCTGCCAAATGATGCCTTGTCTGAGGTGACGGTATTTACTGTCCAGGGTCGGGATCCAGCAAAGATTCCAACCTCTCTCAGCAATCCCTTTCAATTAGCCCTTCTCAGGGCCATATTATTCTACCATGCTCAAGCTGTGTAACTTGTGAAGTCTACTTGTGCTGTAGAACTTGCTGTTTAATCCAAGATTTCACTTCTAAGAGACACAATTTTGAGTGTTCATGGCTGAGAAGAGAAACTTCCAAATCACTGAAGTGTTGCCTTGATTCTGCAGACAGGCTGGCACCGTGGATCTGAGATGTGTGAACTGCCCCATTCGTATCAATGGATGCTAGCAGTGAAGATTAAAGGGTTAAATGTTAATACTCACTGTTTCACTGGTCAGGTTAGCAGAAACATTCAGCTAATGTGCCACCCTTGATGGAGGTATTCGCAGAAGATATTGGAGCAGCTGGTTGCCATTCAGTTGCTGGGGTGGAGAACTTCTATTTAAGCATCCTTGAAGCTGTTATGGAACTTTAGTTTGCCCCCTCCAAGTACAGTAGAAACCAGGGAGCCTTGCCACAAAACGTAGGTCCAGCTTGTCGCAGAGTATGTGGGATGTTGGTTGTAGCATCGGCGAAGATCAGACACGGAGTCAGTGTGAGATGAGAAGAGGCGTGCCCGTGCTTTCCACGGGCTTCTTTTATTACATATCTCAGGCTTGTTCATTGATTAACCCGCTGATACATCTACATGATTAGTAGTAGCCGAGGGCTCTCTCAATCAGCACGTAGGGCGCTCGTGATCTACAGCATGCATGGTTAC
>ML675625.1:2478959-2490915 GCA_007922155.1 Mesoclemmys tuberculata
TAATCCCCTCAGCTTCTTCTGCTGCACCCTTTCTGAGCACGGTTTGCTGATACCCAGGCTGCTTTGGAAGAAGCTTGTCCCTACAGTTGGTCACTGTCTGTACCATACTGTTGGTCTTGTCTGTCACTCACCCCATATCTTCCAAAGCAAAAGGCAACCCTTCATCTAGGCATGCAGGCTGCCCTTCTAGTTCTTGATGGCCCCTACAGCACAGAACGCCCGTGCAGCTACCTGGAAGGGCTAGAAAGCTACCACCACAGGACAATGCCATGTAAATTTAACTTGAAAAGAAGGCTTGGCTGTGAGTGCAGGTCATATACAATATTTTGTACAGTGCTGGTGTATGGGTGAGTGTCGAGATGATACTTTAAGATACTGTTGTTTGTGTTTTACATTGGGGAAGGCAGCTTGAGCTTGTGCATTTGAACATAGGGCTGGCAGTGAGGAACTTTGACTCTCTTTGTGACCCTGAACAAGCTAGTTTACCCTTGCTTCTGTTTCCCAATCTCTAAAATAGAGAAAATACCCTCCTCGCAAGGGGAGGTCAGAATTAAGTAGTCAGTGCTACAAGCATTGTGCATGCTTTCACACTTTAAGTGCTAAATGCTATTTTTATTGTGGTGTTAATATTGCAATACAGGGTTTACCTGATGATAAAATGTAAGAAAGTAGATGCTGAAACACTTGGGGGACATTTTCCCCTATATCCGGCTGTTCTTAGAAGCCCAGATAGACGTGGCAATTGCAGGAGCACGCTCCCTTTATATTCAGGAGTTTTAATCCACTCTTTAGATTGACATGTACGATGTTTTGAAAATCAAACTGCTTTTATTACTGAACGGGGCATTAGCAACTCATAAACCAAATTATTTTGAGTGATATGCAAGGTCAGAGATGTTTTGACACCTACTAGCCAGGGACCGGTGCAGGCAGCCATGGGGTGTTGAGCCCTAACAGGGCTCAGAGAAGGTGGTATCCTGGTGAGAAGCCCAGTCCATACCACTGCCTCTCCCCAGCTGCTCGGAGTGGCATGTATTAAGCTTCCTGCCAAGGTGCCACCAGCCCTGGAATCTGCTTGTGGCAAGTGGAAAGTATTTTTCAAACTTATCTTAGCCAGTAAATGTCACGTAATTTGGGAGCTTGCCCTACTCCCAAATCAGCTTCTTCCCATCTGCAGCATTCGCCTTGCCCTCCCCACACACACCCTGGTAATCTATCATGTCTCACCTTTCCTGCTTCTGAAATCTCACTCACTGACTTTCATCTTCCTGATCTGTGGGGAATTGAGTCACTGGGTGTAATCTCCTGTACAGCCCCACCTTCCTGGAGTTGTGAGAAGGGAGAGAAGCTGGGTGCGAGCTCTTTTGTTGCATGGCCCGTGCTTTCCGGTGATCTAGCGTGAAAGCAAAGTGTCAGAGCAGTACTCCCCAACTCGGTGGACAGCCACCTCAGGGCAGCACTGACTAGTCTGAAGGGTATATCTACCCTGCAGCTGGGGGCCTGCCTCCCAGCCGGGGTAGACAGATACGTCCTAGCTCTGCTCAAGTAAGCATGCTGAAAACAGCAGTGTGGGCATGCAGCCTGGGCCATGGCTTGGACCCAGAGTGTCAGTCAGGCTTGGCCTCAGGTGGCTAGTCTAAGCCCCCGGCTGCGCTGCAGTGTCCAAACTATTATTTGTAGGCACACTCCCAGCTGCAGTGTAGACGTGCCCTACGTGTTGGTGTAAAACCCATGTGGGATAGAATAGACTCTAAAGGGTCGGGAATATGGAGGCACTGTGTGCTTGCAAAGCTTTATCAACCTGTTTCCCCCAGCAAATGTGTAGTGAGTAGATCACTGAAAGCTCAGTCTCCCCTCTGTGCGTGCGTGTGCATTGGTTCCTCTTCCCGCTGGCTGCGTCAGCATTGTGGATGGTGCACTGCAGGAGACTCAAGGCACAGTGTGCTGGGCCAAGCTTCTTTTGTCTGCTCTTACGGCACCTGTATCAGCATCATAGAATCAATCATGGAATATTAGAGTTAGAAGGGACCTCAGGAGTGATCTAGTCCAGCCCCCTGCTCAAAGCAGGACTATCCTCAGCTAAATCATCCCAGCGAGGGTTTTGTCAAGCCTCAGCTTAAAAACCTCAAAGGATGGAGATTCCACCACCTCCCTAGGTAACCCATTCCAATGCTTCACCACCCTCCTAGTGAAAAAGATTTTCCCTAATGTCCGACCTAGACCTCCCCCACTGCAACTTGAGACTGTTGCTCCTTGTTCTGTCATCTGCCACCACTGAAAACAGCCTAGCTCCATCCTCCCTGGAACCCCCTTTCAGGTAGTTAAAGGCTGCTATCAAATCCCTCCTCATTCTTCTCTTCTGCAGACTAAACAGGCCTAGTTCCCTCAGCCTCTCCTCATAAGTCTTGTGCTCCAGCCCCCTTATCATTTTTGTTGCCCTCTGCTGGACTCTTTCCAACTTGTCCACATTCTTTTTGTAGTGGGAGGCCCAAAACTGGACACAGTAGTCCAAATGCGGCCTCA
This sequence comes from Mesoclemmys tuberculata, assembly GCA_007922155.1. Taxonomy (NCBI): domain Eukaryota; kingdom Metazoa; phylum Chordata; order Testudines; family Chelidae; genus Mesoclemmys; species Mesoclemmys tuberculata. Next base: position 2,481,483 of record ML675625.1, read on the forward strand.
CCAATGCCGAATAGAGGGGAATAATCTCTTCCCGTGATCTGCTGGCAATGCTCTTACTAATGCAGCCCAATATGCCATTAGCCTTCTTGGCAACCAGGGCACACTGCTGACTCCTATCCAGCTTCTTATCCACTGTAACCCCAAGATCCTTTTCTGCAGAACTGCTTCCTAGCAGGGCACATCCAGGGCTTTCTGTCCTGAGCAGCATGGTGGCCTCTGAGTGGGGATTGGGAAGGGAGCAGAAAAAAACAGAATTGAAGGAGGGGAGAAAAGAAAATACACGAAGGAAGCAATGGGAAGGAGGATGAGTAGCTGAGCAGGCACACAGAGCTAGAGCGTTGGACAAGGCGATCTGAGGAAAGAGCTGGACATTCAGCAAAGGGGCAATAAAATTGGAATGCCCCCTGTGCCAGGTAGATTCGTGCTGCTTTTCTTCGCTGCTCTTTATTTGGAGCAGGCACACAAAGGCAGAGATTACCAGTCACTTGCACTCACCAGTTGATACTGGTGAAACCAGTTGACGCACGTTTTAAAGTTAACACTGGTGAGTGTGGTTTTTTCCCCTAAGTCCTTTTGAAGGATTGATTGTGCCGTCCTGTGAGGTGCTTAGAGGGATGCTCCTTGTGCATCTTTGGGTGCCGTGTTGCATTCCTCTTGCAACTGATCGTCATCTCTTTCCATTGTAAACACTGGTGATCAACAGTGGGAGTGATATGAAGTAAGGGGCACTTCATAGGTTGGCCAACTCCCAGTAGTATTCCCGCAAAGTGCGTCTCCACTGCATGGTAAGGTTTGAATATTATAAAGACAGGCCTGGAAAGATACGTTCTGTTCCATGTACCAGATGCACACTGTTGTCGTGTCATGTTTCTTTCAGCTATAACGTGTGCTATTCTCAATTTGCTGAATATGTATCATTTTTTAAATTTATTTTTCTAATTTATTTTTTTTTTAAATCTTAAATCTACTGGTCAGTGTGATTCCCAGAGAGATGTGAAGGCTAGTCTTCCACGCCTTAAACAGTGAATTTATTTTGTGGCCACAATAGCAACTTAGTGTCTGTATGATGACTGACTCCAGACTCCTTTTACTATGTGTGATGCACTCTCTTAGTTCTTTCGGTGTCTAGAAATTCTCATGCGTGTGTATCAGGTATTGAAGGCACTGTGCATGCCTTTTTGTGTTGCCTTCCAGGTTTTGATTTAATACATGGGAAATGATCAGTTATGTACACACACAAAATAACTTAGCTAGTTGTCTTTTTCTGCATACAACTAAGCGGTGTTCTGCTGAAACAGTTCTATGTGCTGTTTCACCCATCTAACCCAGAATAATGTGAACTTTGCTGAACTTTGCTTATGCATTTTACTTATTAGGAAATGAGAATCATGGGAGATTATGATTGGAAGGGCCCTGAGGAAGTCACCTAGTCCAACCCCCTGCTCAGATCAGGACCAACCCCAACTAAATCATCCCACCCAGGACTTTGACAAAAACCTCTAAGGATGGAGATTCCACCACCTCCCTAGGTAACCCATTCCAGTGCTTCACCACCTTCCTAGTGAAAAAGATTTTCCCTAATGTCCGACCTAGACCTCCCCCATTGCAACTTGAGACCATTGCTCCTAGATCTGTCATCTGCCACCACTGAGAACAGCCTAGCTCCATCCTCCCTGGAGCCCCCTTTCAGGTAGTTGAAGACTGCTATCAAATCCCCCCTCATTCTTCTCTTCTGCAGATTAAAGAAGCCCAGTTCCCTCAGCCTCTCCTCATAAGTCCTGTGTCCCAGCCCACTAATCATTTTCGTTGCCCTCCACTGGACTCTCTCCAATTTGTCCACATCCTTTCTGTAATGGAGGACCCAAAACTAGACACAGTACTTCAGATGTGGCCTCACCAGTGCCAAGTAAGAAGGAAATAATCACTTCCCTCGATCTGCTGGCAATTCTCCTACTAATGCAGCCCAATATGCTGTTAGCCTTATTAGCAACAAGGGTACACTGTTGATTCATATCCACTTCTTGTCCACTGTAACTCTCAGTTCCTTTTCTGTGGATCTGCTGCTACCTGATCCCCATCTTATAGCAATGTATGGGATTCTTCCATCCTAAGTGGACTCTGCACTTGTCCTTGTTGAACCTCATCAGATTTCTTTTGGTGCAATCCTCCAGTTTGTCTAGGACACTCTGTATCCTATCTCTACCTTCCAGCATATCTCCCCCCAGCTTAATGTCATCTGCAGACTTGCTGAGGATGCAATCTACCCCATCCCCCAGATCATTAATGAACAAGTTGAAAAAAACTGGCCCCAGGATCAACTTCTGGGGCACTCCGCTTGTTATCGGCTGCCAACTGGACATTGAGCCGTTGATCACTACTTGTTGAGCCCAATGCTCTGGCCAGCTTTCTATCCACTTTATAGTCCATTCATCCAACCCATACTTCTTCAGCTTGCTAGCAAGAATACTGTGGGAGACTGTGTGACCCATCCGTGCCTAGGGCAGTCACCTGAAAATGCCAAGGTCAGGGCAGGTTATAAAAAGGAGAGCAGATTCTCCCAGCACTGGCGGGTGACGCTGAAGTCAGATCTCCCAACCAGCCACAAACAGTGATTCTGATTCCCCACACTGGTTATCAAGAAGCCACTATACAAATACACACAGCCCCCTTTACTGCATTTCAGTCTCCTGTTCCCAGTCAGCCACTAGATCCAGTAAAGAGACCAGTTATTTAAACTCTATGCTCTTTACCAACAAGGTTCCCCCTGACCCCAAAGGTCAGCCACAGTACCAGATCAATATAAGTTTGGATCATACCCAAAATACCATGCTGCCAGCCAATCCTTTAGTAACTAAAACTAAAGGTTTATTATAAAAAAAAGGAACAAACAATAAGAGAAATGTTAAAGGATCAAAGTAATCAGATACATACAAATGATTTGAAAGTCCATATACATCAGGTTTCTAGAAGAATTGTGGAGTTTGCAGGCTTCTATAGTCCCTCTGGTGTACATTCAGTACCTGGATGGGTCTCAGTCCTGTTTCACAGCTTCAGTTCAGTTGTACATGAATTGATCCAGGGGTAGATTGATGCCTGAAACCTGAACATGGCTGAAGACAAAATGGATTCTAGGGCCTCTGCCTGTCCTCTGGCTCTTGCCATGCTGCTTGTTGAATTTCACAGGAACCAAAATGGAGTCTAGAGTCATATGAGCAAGTCCTGTGACTCATCAGGTATATCCCTGGCTTCTCCGCCTGGGCCCCTTGCACCTGTGAATGTCTTAATGGGCCATTAAGGCTATTGTTATAGCCACCGTGTCTGAGGAGTGGCCTAAAAACAGCCCAATTCAAAATACAGATATATCAACCATATCCATAACTTCCATTACACACATAACACATGGATATAAACATTATCTTCTTACTCAGCACATTATAGCCTTTCTAACCATACTTGACATGGCATATCTCACATGGATTACTATGATTTTGACATACTGATGTTAAATAATACAATAAATGCCCCCCTCCCACCCCCATCCAGCCAGCGTGACACCCCCAACGCAAGATTGGTGTAGAAGGGAATAATCAGAGCTCCTGAATACACCTCAAGGCCCCCCCCCCATCTAGCCAGTGTGACAGACTGAATCAAAAGCTTTGATAAAGTCAAGTTATATCATGACTACTGCTTTCCCCACATCCACAGAGCCAGTCACCTCTTCATAGAAGGAAATCAGGTTGATCAGGCATGACTTGCCTTTGGTGAATCCATGCTGACTGTTCTTGATCACCTTCCTCTCCTCCAAGTGCTTCAAAATGGATTCCTTGAGGATCTGCTCCATGATTTTTTTGGGGATCCGTATATATTGTCCCCATAATAGATACCAAATGTCCTATCCAAAGTGTTTTGTGTTTCTGGATTGCTAGATTTTCTGGAACTCCTTTGTGCCTCATCTGCAGGGTTTTATATGTGCATGTTGCTCTGCATGTTTCTGCAGTGCTGTGTCTCTGAGACTGTCACTGAACTGACTAGCAGGAGCAGCAGATGAAGAGCAGCTATTTAGGAGATTAGAGCAGATAAGCTTACTCGGGTTTCCTCATCCAGTGCCAGACTGGAAAGTTAAAAATTCTATTGGGTAACATGGGGTGTTTCAATTTTAAACTGAGCTCACAGCAAACTTCAATTTTCTGAGAAAACAAGTCTTTTGGGAGTGAGAAGTTGGTTTTTAGTAGGTGAAAAGAGTAGCTGGGTTTTGCAATGTTGGAGTAAATCCCAGAGATCTAGGTAGTGGCACTTATAGATACATCATACTGCAAGTTAAAACATGGCTATTGCCTCCATGTATAATTTTTATGTGTATGTATATTGTATTATGACATGCGTTTTGTGTTCCTTGCGTGCATGCACCATCAGATATTGCAGCATGCCTCTGAATATTAGCAGGGTGTCCAAGGAAGGCAAAAGTTCAGAGTCATTAAGTCAGTTTGAATGATAAGTTAATCTCTTTTAGTTGAGAGGTTATTTTCTTTAATGTTTGCATATTTCAAAAAGGGTAGCAATAAAAAAATTAATCTGATCTTATTGCTGGCAGTAACCATCTGGCTGAAAAGTAAAATCATTTATAGGTTTAAAGTCATAGTTTACAATGGACTTCCAGCAGAGAGATTTCACACTTTACTGCATGTTCATGCTGTCCATTGATCATGACGCAGATCACTTTCTAAAGCATCAAAAATGGAACGAAGCATCTGGCATAAATCTCTCTGTCAAATACAACTTTCAGCAGCAAAACTCTTTTCTATTGCTTTGTTTAGAATGTAGCATTTGATACCTTCAAAATTATTCTCAAAACATGTCCTCTTCATTGATCAGTCACCTTTCAATCTCTTTAATCACAGCTACACAAGCTAGAGTGGAAAAAGCACAGTAAAAATGGGGCTGCCCCCCACATCATTACAAATCTAGATGTAGAAGCTGCTCATGACTTCAGATGGGTGAAAACCACCCATTCTGTTGTATAATGGAAACTGAATTGAGACAGTTACTTTCTTTGAATCTTCAGTGCAGTGTCCAACCAAGCTGAGTCAATATACAAGTAAAAGGTAATTTCATTTTTTAATGCAGGAGGTTGGAAATCTGTACGACATGTTCCATACACGGAATTGTCTGCACCGCAGAGCTTACCAGCACAAGGTTGGCAACATCATTGAAACAATGTAAGTTTCCATTGTGTTTTTTGATTGTTCATGGTGAATTGCTGAGATGAATGAAAATCTGCAAAGTTAGGATTTCTGTGAAATCACACGTTTCTGTGCTTCTGTAAAAGGGACACATGAAGTTTTGTATATGCAGTTTTACAAGACCCTATCCATACCCTAACTTCTGAGCATGTCTTGGTCATTCATCACACTCAGGCATTCTGGCTATAAAGCCGCCTACTTTTTGGTTCTAGGTTGAATTTTTTGAAGTAATATGAACTGTTGGATTTTATTTTTTAAATAGAGACAATCTGAACTCAATGGATTTCCAACTACTAGAAATAGTCTTCATGCCCCTGAACTTTAGTAGTCTTAAAAAGTTATGCTAAATGCGTTTTGGAATATGTAAATAATCAATAAAGTATAAAATGGTGTAAAATCCAGCTGATTTCCATTGAGTTACTAAAGACTTAATTTTTACACAAGTGTTTAAAATTCTGCATTATCTTGGTGGTTGTGCTTTTGTTCATAAATATAAATCACAAAAAAATTAAGGGAATAAGAACTCTCCCTTACCACACTGAGAACCAGTTATTAGCAGATTGATCAAGCCCAGTAATAAAGCAGATGTCCTTTTCATTCTACCTTTTTGTCCATAAATACCAGATGTCTTTTAACTGTTCTGATTTAGGAAGAACCTGACTACTTTAGAAAAACTGTCTCTTAAGTCATGTTTGCCATGTGCAGTGAGTGAATTGCTATGACATAGATTGATGCACTGATACTTAGATCTTGGCACCTTACTCAAACAATGCTTTACCATTCATCCAACGCAGTTATAAATTCATGGAGCTGTTTAGTCATTGCCAAGTGTGTTCTGCTGTATTGCTGTGCAGTACATCTACATGATAACAATTTGAGCATTGCTCACTGACTTCCGGACTCCTACAGCCAACCAAACAGTATTGTCATACATGCAGTCTGAAGCACTGCATAGTGGCAGATTTCTAGTTCATCAGAATGAAGGGTTTTTAGGTGAAAACACTCTACTGTTAACAAGTGGAAAGGTCAGTTATTTCCTGTTTGGTTGCTTGAGCTTCTGCATTGACAAACCCAGTTAAAAGCCTGGTTTAGTCAATGGGAGACATGAAATATTGCAATATAACTGACGACTTCTGGCTTCATGCTTGGAATGCTTATTGGCTAATGGTCCTTTATTTATAAACACATTGTGGCTTTTCATTTTCTCTTTTTAAAACACTAAATCCATATGCTATGTCTCAAAATAGGATCACAGATGCCTTCCTAAAAGCAGATCCCTACATTAAAATAGAGGGCACTGGAGGAAAACACTACAAGATTTCCACAGCAATGGAGGATATGGAAGCTTACACGAAGCTAACAGGTATATATATCTTCACTGATGGTGGCAAGTTAATGCCATCTTACATAGGCATCTGTTTATAAGTAGGTTAGACAGAATTTGAGTTTATTATTAATCTGGACAGATATCGGTGTTTGTTAAGCACTTTTTAGATTTTTATCTATTTAAATTTTACAGTTATGCAAAATTATGAGGGGGGTGGTGTGTGTCAGACAATTATTTAATGACTGTAGACTTTAGGGCTAGTAGGGACCATCATAATCATCTAGTCTAACCTCCTGCACATTGCAGGACACAGAACCTCACCCACCCACTCCTGCAATAGGCCCTAACCTCTGGCTGAGTTTCTGAAGTCCTCAGACGTTGATTTAAAGACTTCAGGTTACAGAGAATCCACCATTTACTGTAGTTCAAACTAGTAAATGACCTGTGCCCCGTGCCGCAACGGAATGTGAAAAACCTGCAGGCTCTCTTCTAGTCTGGCCTGGGGGAAGATTTCTTCCTGACCCCAAATATGGTGATCTGTTAGGCCCTGAGCACGTGGCCAAGACCCACCAGATGGACACCTAAAGAATTCTCTGAAGTAACAGAGAGCCCTCTTCACCTAGTGTCCTATCTTTGGCCGTTAGAGATATTTGCAAATAATCATGGATGGGCCATATGCATTGTAGGCAGCCTCATCATGCCACCCCCTCCATAAACTTATCAAGTTCAGTCTTGAAGCCAATTAGGTTTTTTGCTCCCACTACGCCCCTTGGAAGGCTGTTTTAGAATTTCACTCCTCTGATTCTGAGAAACCTTAGAATCATAGAATATTAGAGTTGGAAGGGACCTCAGGAGGTCATCTAGTCCAACCCCCTGCTCAAAGCAGGACTAACCTCAGCTAAATAATCTGAGCCAGGGTTTTGTCAAGCCACAGCTTAAAAACCTCTAAAGATGGAGATTCCACCACCTCCCCAGGTAACCCATTCCAGTGCTTCACCACCCTCTTAGTGAAAAACCTTTTCCTAATGACCAACCTAGACCTCCCCCACTGCAACTTGAGACCGTTGCTCCTTGTTCTGTCATCTGCCACCACTGAAAACAGCCTAGTTCCATGCTCCCTGGAACCCCCTTTCAGGTAGTTAAAGGCTGCTATCAAATCCCCCCCTCATTCTTCTTTTCTGTAGACTAAACAGGCCTAGTTCCTTTAGCTTCTCCTCATAAGTCTTGTGCTCCAGCCCCCTTATCATTTTTGTTGCTCTCCGCTGGACTCTCTTCAACTTGTCCACATCCTTTTTGTAGTGGGGCGCCCAAAACTGGACATAATACTCCAAATGCGGCCTCACCACTGCCGAATAGAGGGGAAGAATCACTTCCCACGATCTGCTGGCAATGCTCTTACTAATGCAGCCCAATATGCCATTAGCCTTCTTGGCAACCAGGGCATACTGACTTATATCCAGCTTCTTATCCACTGTAATCCCCAGATCCTTTTCTGCAGAACTGCTGCCTAGCTTGTCGGTCCCCAGTCTGTAGCTGTGCATGGGATTCTTCCGTCCTAAGTGCAGGACTCTGCACTTGTCCTTGTTGAACCTCATCAGATTTCTTTTGGCCCAATCCTCCAATTTGTTTAGGTCCTTCTGTATCCTATCCCTCCCTTCCAGGGTATCTACTGCTCCCCCTAGCTTAGCGTCAGCTGCAAACTTGCTGAGGGTGTAATCTACCCCATCCTCCAGATCATTAATGAAGATGTTGAACAAAACCGGCCCCAGGACCAACCCGTGGGGCGCTCCACTTGTGACCGGCTGCCAGCTAGACATGGAGCCATTGATCACTACTCGTTGAGCCCTTTGCTCTAGCCAGTTCTCTATCCATTTTATAGTCCATTCATCCAACATATACTTCTTTAACTTGCTGATAAGAATACTGTGGGAGACCATATCAAAAGCTTTGCTAAAGTCAAGGTATATCATGTCCACCGCTTTCCCCACATCCACAGAGCCAGTCACCTCTTCATAGAAAGCAATCAGGTTTGGCAGGCATGACTTTCCCTTGGTGAATCCATGTTGACTGCTCCTGATCACCTTCCTCGCTTCTAAGTTCTCAAGTCCTTGTTCTCATTTCAAGTCTAGACTTGTTGATAGTCAATGTATATCCATTTGTTCTTGTGCAAGCATTTGTCCTTAACTAACTCCTCTCCCTCCCTAATGTTTATCGTATCTCCCCTCAGACTTTGTTTTGTTAGGCTAAACAAGCCAAGCTCTTTAAATTTTGCTCTCATAAGGTAGGTTCTCCATTCCTCTCATCCTAGTAGCCCTTCTTGACACCTGTCACAGTTTGAATTAATCTTTCTTAAGCATGGTTGCACATCCTATTCCAGATGAGGTCTCACTGGTGCCTTGTTTACGAGTAATGACATTTTCCCGTCGTGATGGAGTGCCACCTCTTGCCTGGTGCAATCCTGCACTTTCCTTTCTCTGCTACCAGCATCCCCTAGTGGCTGGTGCCTTTTACAGGCAGGTCTTCAATGGCTCAGCCCTCCAGCTAAGCTGCACACAGTTGAAGCACATGAAGGGAGCCCCTTCTGGGGTAACAAAGTCCATCAAATGGTTGGCCAGGAACTTCAGCCCCATCTCTGGGCCTGTTTAAATTCTAGCCCCTTTTGGGGAATTTTAGTACTGAGTCTTATCCTATTCTTGGGGCTTAGGCCATTTCACCAGTGGCTGGTGGGGGGACCTGGGCCCGCCCACTACTCCAAGTCCCAACCCAGGGGCTCTATAAACACCAGCTACGTACTGCTTCCCTTTAATAGCTGCTGCTGCAGCATTCCCTGGGTTGCCTCCCACTTGGTCCCATCAGCTTCTGGGGT
>ML675625.1:2491315-2593454 GCA_007922155.1 Mesoclemmys tuberculata
TAGCCCGTCTCTGAACCTGTTCCAGTTTGAATTCATCCTTCTTAATTCTCAGGGTCTTCTCTCAGGCCTCTTTGTCGGGAGAGCTTCTAATAGTCTCTGCCCCCTTTTTGTCTGGGTTCCCTCTCAGGCTTCTCTGCTTGGAGAGCATCTCAGTCCTGCCCTGTTTGAGCAGGATCTCTCCCATGCCCCTTGACCTGTAGAGTTTCACAGATTTCCAGTCCTCCTTCACTCCGCTGGTCCCAGCAGAAGCAGGCCTGCTCAGGCTCTGCAGCTCCTTTTAGCAGAGCCTGCTGAGCTACATTTGGCTGCTTCTCTGCAGCCTTAGGAGGCAGCCCTGGAGGGGCCACCTTCACTGCTCCGTTTCCTGGGGTGGGGTGTAGTAGGACCACAAAGCCTCCAGCAGGGGGCCTCGAAGGGCCTGGTGCACCCATCACACCTGCTCTATTGGAAGTACGTTGCCTGATAAATACTAAGATTGCATTAGCCTTTTTCACAGCTGCCTCACATTGGTGGCTCATAGTTATCTTGTGATCGACCAGTGCACCACGGTCTTTCTCCTCCTCTGTCGCTTCCAACTGTTACATCCCCAGCTTTTAGCAAAAATTCTTGTTGTTAGTCCCTAAATGCATGACTTTGCACTATTAAATTTCATCCCATTTCTATTACGCCAGTTTCTAAGGTTGTCCAAATTTTCCTATATGATATTGTGGTCCTCCTCCATCTTAGCAGTACCTCTCAATCTGAAAATTTTATTAGCACACTCCCACTTTGTGTGCCAAGGCCATTAATTAAAATGTTAAATAAGATTGGTCCCAAAACTGATCCCTGATGAACTCTACTAGTGACCTCCCTCTAGCCTGTGTTTCACCTTTCAGCATGACTCCTTGTAATCTCCCTTTAACTGGTTCCTTTCTCATCTTTCAATTCTTGTATTAATCCCCATCTTCTCCAATTTAACTAATAATTTCCCATATGGAATTGTATCAAGTGCTTTACTGAAATCCAGATAGATTAGATTACTGCATTTTGTTTGTGTAGACAATTGCTTATCTTAAAGAGATCAGGTTGGTCTGGCACAATCTACCTTTAGTAAAACCATGCTGTATTTTCTGCCAGTCACCATTTACCTCTATGTCCTTAACCACTCTTTATTTCAGAATTTGTACTAAAACCTTACCTACAATTGAGGTCAAACCAAAGGCCCCGTAGTTTCTCAGATTTTTTTTTTTAGCTTTCTTAAATATAGGGACTATATTTACAATAACCCAATCATAGGATATGATTCCCAAATTTATGGAATAATTAAAACTCCTTGCTCTTGGATTTGCACATTCATATGCCAGTCCCTCTAATATTCTTGGATGGAGATAATCCAAGCCACTCAATTTGGTCCCAGTAAGCAGTTAGGCAGGCTTCCACTTCAATTGTGGTAATTTCTATTTCCATACCCTTGTTCTTATTAGCCATCCTGCCACTGTTCCCAAGTTCCTTATTACTATTTAAAACTATTTAAAGTAACTGCAAAGTGAATGAGACTGGAACATTACCAAAGTTGCAACTCATAGCCTCAGGCAGTGAGAAGATACTGAGGGATAGTTATGGGTTCTCCTTCGAGTGATTGCTCAGATGCATTCCACTTAGGTGTGTGCGCGCCCACGTGCACAGATCTGCGGAGAACTTTTCTAGCAGCCCCTGCAGGGGCCGGTCTCAGCGCCCCCTGGAGTACCGCCACTATGCAGCGGTATATATAGCGCGACCGGCCCCTCCCCTCCTCAGTTCCTTCTTTCCGCCCGTGACGGTCGGTTGAGAACTACCCCTGCTCTTCAAACAGGCTTTTTTCTCCTTAAAGTGAGTAGTTAGCTTAATAGTTCATCCCGAACTCAGTTAGTTTATAGTTAGTGAGGGTTTTTAGTTAGTTTAGGGAGCCTTCGGGCTCACGGCAACCCGGCCATGCCGGGCTCGCCGGGCTTTAAGCCATGTGCTGGTTGCGGCAAGGCCTTCCCAGCCAGTGACCCCCATGACCGTTGCTTGCGGTGCCTGGGGGAGCTGCACCGTACCGATCGGTGCAGCATTTGTAGGTCCTTCAAGCCTCGGACTCAGAAGGAGAGGGAGGTGAGGCTTAGGACCTTTTTAATGGAGTCCGCCTTGAGTCCGGCTTCCGAGCCTTCGCGGACGACTCCGACACCAAGCGTCTCGTTGGTGCGGAGTGCGCCTCCGGCACCGGGGGCCTCGGTGCCGAGCAAGAAGAAGTGCCGCCCGCGCTTGCAGCGCTCCCCCGCACCACAGGAGCGGCCGGGGTCGAGCTCGGAGGTGATCCTCCTTACCGACGTGCCGCCGGCCCCTGCTCCGGCACCGGGCCCGGCACTGGCACCGACCAGGGAGGCTCCCCCGACTCCTGTGAGTGGGGGACCCCCTGCACAGGTTCCTTCGATGCCGGAGGCGTTCGAGGCGGCACAGGCCTTGCTGGCTTTGCCCACGCCTCCGGCACTCTCTCGCCAGAGAGAGTCAGGACCTGTTTCTCGGGGCAAACCCGCGATGGGGGGCCCCGAAGGGTGGGCGGCCCCGACGGTGGATAGGCCGCCTACCACCCGACGCCGGAGAGTCGAGCTGGGAAGCTCCTCTCCATCTTCGTCTTCGGACGACGCGTCGCGGCACCGTTCCCGGCACCGCTCTAGGTCCCGGCACCGTTCCGAGTCCCGACACCGCTCCTCTTCGTCGTCGAGTTCCGACTCGGCACCGAGACGGCGTTCTCGGCACCGCTCCCCAGCACCATCCAAGAGGCGTCGGAAATCATCTCCTCGGTACCGCTTGTCGTCTTCGGAGTCGCCTCGCCAGCACCGTAGACGCAGCCGCTCTTCGGGATCGTCGCGTGGCGGGTCCCGGAGCGCTTCTGCTCGGCATTGTCGTCGCAGGCGTTTTTCTGACTCGGGTTCAGCCCGGCGTCAGGAACAGGTACTGCCGTCGGCACTGCAGACGGCACCGCAGACGGCACCGCAGCCGGCACCGGAGTTGCAGTCGGCACCGGCCCTTCCAGTAGCGGTGCCGGCATTGACTCTTGCGGCACCGGTTTGGCCTTCGGCACCGGTGCCGCCTCTGAGCTGGCCACAGGCACCCTGGCAGTGGCCGATGTGGGCCCAGTGGGCGGCTCAGTTGGGGCAGGGAACTACGTCGGCCCCTGCCTCGGTCACCCAGACACAGCAAGCACCCTCGGTGCAGGAGGGTGACCTTCCCTCTGGGGAGGAGGAGGAGGAGGACCCTGGGGAGGGCCCCTCCACTGGGCCCCGCCACCCATCTTATTCGTCCTCACCAGACGAGGCGGCTGTAAGGGACCAAGGGGCCCCATTGGTTGACTTCAAGGCTCACCAGGAGCTGTTGAAGCGGGTGGCTTCGAACCTTGGCCTTGAGGTCAAGGTCTTAGAGGAAGAGGTGGACCCCCTCTTCGGGCGTGTGGGGTCACAAGGTCCGGCCAGGGTAGCCCTCCCGGTCCATGAAAGGGTTCTGCGCCTGGCTAAGGCAGTCTGGCAGACCCCCGCCTCGGTTGCCCCTACCTCTAAGGGCGCCGAGAAAAAGTATTACGTGCCAACCGAAGGGCACGAATACTTATATGCGCACCCTGCAGCAGGTACTTTGGTGGTCGATGCCGCCAATCAAAAGGACAAGCAGGGTGCTCAAAGCGCCTCTCCCAAGAACAAGGAGGGCAGGAGGTTAGACCTGTACGGTAGAAAGGTCTATTCCACTGGGGCGCTTCAGTTTAGAGTGGCTAACCATCAGGCCCTCTTAGGCAGATACAATTTAAACCTGTGGGACTCTTTGAGGAGGTTCTCGGAGTCCCTCCCTCCGGATCAGGCCGCAGACTTTAACATTGTCCTGGAGGAGGGTATGAAGGTGGCTGGCGCAGCGCTGCAATCTGCCTCAGACGCTGCGGACACAGCAGGCAGGGCTATGGCCTCCGCCGTGGCCATGCGGCGGGCAGCGTGGCTACAGTCCACGGACTTATCCCCAGAGGTGCAGCATTCCATCCAGGACCTGCCCTTCGATGGAGCTGCCCTGTTCTCAGACAAAACTGATGAGAAGCTGCATGCCCTTAAAGATTCTAGGGCAACGCTGCGCTCGCTAGGCCTCTACACGCCCCAAGCGACCAGGTTGCAGAGCCGCCAACAGCTGCAGCAGCCGCCTCAGCGTCAGCGGCAACAACCGAGGCCGCAGCCCAGACCCTTCCCTCCCGCAAGGGGAAGGGATAGGAGTAGGGGCTCTGGACGGCGCTACCGCACAACGTCGTCCGCCTCCTCTTCTAAAGGACCCTCCCAAGACCCTAAGGGCAAGGGTCGGTTTTGACAGTGTCTCCGAGGGTGGCACCGTCTTATGTTCCCTGGGTGGTCCCCCGCCTTTCAAGGACAGGCTAAGGCCTTACCTTGGCCTGTGGCGGGAAATAACTTCGGACCAATGGGTCCTGAACATTGTGCGCTGGGGCTACACCCTTCAGCTTCTGGCCTTTCCTCCCCACTCCCCACCCCCCCTGTCCCTCTTCAGGGACCCCTCTCACGAGCAATTACTCCTACAGGAGGTTCATTCCCTCCTGCTCAAAGGATCCGTAGAAGCGGTTCCGCTGCTCGAGGTGGGGACGGGGTTCTACTCCAGGTACTTCCTCGTCCCCAAGGCCAAGGGAGGCCTCAGGCCTATACTGGACCTGCGCAGGCTCAACAGGTTCATGAGAAAGCTGAAGTTCCGCATGGTGTCCCTAGCGTCCATCATTCCCGTACTAAACCCAGGGGACTGGTTCGCCGCCCTCGACCTGAAGGATGCGTACTTTCACGTCTCCATCCTTCCCGCCCATCGGCGGTTCCTAAGGTTTATGGTAGCTGGTGCCTACTACCAATTTACGGCCTTGCCCTTTGGCCTGTCTTCCTCCCCCAGAGTGTTCACCAAGTGTATGGCGGTGGTAGCGGCCTTCCTGCAGCGCAGCGGGGTCCAGATTTTTCCCTACCTGGACGACTGGTTGATCAGGGGCAAGACCAAGTCGCAGGTTCGCGAGGCGGTCTCCTTCGTCCGGACCACCTGCCAAGCTCTGGGGCTGCTCATAAACGAGCAGAAGTCCACGCTGTGTCCAGTACAGCGTATAGACTTTATAGGGGCCCACCTAGACTCGGTGCGGGCCATAGCCTCCCTCCCACGCTTGAGGTTCGAGGCAATGACGGCGATAATATCGCAACTTCAGAGGTGCCCTATGACAACAGCCAGGCAGTGCCTGCAGCTGTTAGGCCACATGGCCTCATGCACCTACGTGGTGAGGTTGGCCCGCCTCAGGCTCAGGCCCCTCCAAGGTTGGTTGTCCAAGGTGTACATGCCCAGCAGGCATGCCCTCCACAAAGTGGTAACGGTGCCCCCTGCGGTGTTGGGGTCACTGAACTGGTGGCTGGACCCCGGGACTGTGTTGGAAGGGATTCCCTTCAGGGCTCCCACCCCCTCGGTCACGCTGATCACGGACGCATCAGACCTGGGGTGGGGAGCCCATATCACCGGTGGTCTGACCACGCAGGGACTTTGGTCCCAGGGAGATGCTGCCCTCCATATCAATGTCAGGGAACTGAGGGCAGTCAGACTAGCTTGCGAGGTGTTTCGCCACTCTTTATTGGGGAGAATGGTGCAGGTGTTAACAGACAATACCACTGCAATGTACTATATCAACAAACAAGGGGGGGCGCACTCCTCGGTGCTGTGCCAGGAAGCGCTTCGACTTTGGAACTTGGCGGTGAAGTTCAACTTTTGTTTAACCGCCTCTCACCTGCCGGGGGTCAGGAACGACGAGGCGGACCGCCTCAGCAGGTTGTTTCTACCCCAGCACGATTGGTCTCTCCACTCGGAGGTGGCGGACAGGATCTTCCGTCTGTGGGGTGTTCCCCGTCTGGACCTGTTTGCATCGGCCTGGAACACGAAGTGCCCGCAGTTTTGCTCGCTAAGGGGTCGCGAGCCGGGCTCTGTTTCGGATGCTTTTCCCCTCGAATGGACGGGGGCGCTCCTGTACGCGTTCCCCCCCTTCCCGCTCTTGCCCAGGGTCCTCTTGAAAATCAAGAGGGACAGAGCGGAGGTTATCCTGATCGCCCCAGCGTGGCCGAGGCAGTACTGGTTTTGCCTGCTTCAGGACCTGTCGGTCGCTCCCCCGATCGAGCTCCCGAGGAGACCGGACCTGCTTTCCCAGGACCACGGTCGCCTGCTGCATCCCAACCTCGACTCCCTGCACCTGACGGCCTGGAGGCTCTCTGGCTGACGGAGGAGGAGAGAACCTGCTCGGAGCAGGTCCAACGCGTGTTGTTGGGAAGCAGGAGGCCCTCCACGCAGCTCGCCTACAGGGCCAAGTGGAGGAGGTTCACCTGCTGGGCGGAGTCGCGGGGCGTAACCCCCGGTACGTCCCCCGTGCAGGCTGTCCTGGATTACCTGCTGCAGCTTAGGCTACAGGGGTTAGCGTTGGCCTCCCTCAGGGTACACCTGGCGGCCATCTCGGCGTTCCATCAGCTGATGGGGGGACGGTCCCTGTTCTCCCACCCCATGTCGGTGAGGTTCCTCAGGGGAGTCGAGAGGCTTTATCCACAGGTCTGTGACCCGGTGCCTCCCTGGGATTTGAACCTGGTCTTAGATAGGCTAACGGGACCCCTCTTTGAGCCCTTAGCCACCTGTCCAATGATGATCCTTTCCTGGAAGGTGGCTTTTCTCGTGGCCATTACCTCGGCCAGGAGGGTCTCTGAGCTAAGGGCCCCCCTATACCGTGTTCTACAAGGACAAGGTTCAGCTTAGGCCTCACCCAGCGTTCCTGCCTAAGGTAGTCTCCAGGTTCCATTGTAACCAAGATATTTTCCTCCCCGTGTTTTTCCCTAAACCGCACGGGTCCGAGGACGAGAGGAGACTGCACACCCTCGATGTGAGGAGGGCGCTGGCGTTCTACCTAGACAGGACGAGGCCGCTCCGAAAGACCACGCAGCTCTTCGTCGCGGTGGCAGAGAGGATGAGAGGCTCCCCGGTCTCTGCCCAGTGCATCGCCAAGTGGATCACTGCCTGCATCCGGCTCTGCTACGAGCGTGCAGGCGTCCGGCTCCCAGGAGTGGTGACGGCTCACTCAACGAGGGCCCAGGCCGCATCGGCAGCCTTCCTGGAAAGGGTCCCCCTGGATGACATCTGCAGGGCTGCCACCTGGTCTTCGGTGCACACCTTTGCTGCACACTACGCTGTCGTCCAGCAGTCAAGGGAGGACGCGCGAGTCGGCAGGGCCGTGCTGAGGGCAGCTCGCCGCTGACTCCTACCCACCTCCAAGGTATGTCTCGCTAATCACCTAAGTGGAATGCATCTGAGCAATCACTCGAAGGAGAAAATGTAGTTACTTACCAGTAACTGTTGTTCTTCGAGATGTGTTGCTCAGATCCATTCCACACCCACCCTCCGTCCCCGCTGTCGGAGTCGGCAGAAAGAAGGGACTGAGGAGGGGAGGGGCCGGTCACGCTATATATACCGCTGCATAGTGGCGGTACTCCAGGGGGCGCTGAGACCGGCCCCTGCAGGGGCTGCTAGAAAAGTTCTCCGCAGATCTGTGCATGTGGGCGCGCACACACCTAAGAGGAATGGATCTGAGCAACACATCTCGAAGAACAACAGTTACTGGTAAGTAACTATGTTTTATCCCACCTTTTATTCCTTCAGGTAGGAGGCAAGAGGCTAGAAAGTGCACGTGCAGACCCCAAGTGACACTGCTGGTCAAATGACTCTGAATTTGGGTGCGTTGGGCATATGTTTACCAGATACGGACACGTATCCAAAGAAAAAGACCAATTACAATTAACACAAAAGATAACTTACTGGAAGTGGAATTTTTATCAAATCCCAAATATTTGATGATCATATTCTGACTTGCTTATAAGTAGACTTGGAAGGATTAGATTTTTATTGACAAATGGTTGGTAGGCGTAGATTTTGCCATACACACAAAAAATGATGGAAAAATATTTCCATCAATAGTCATCAAAATTTAGAGATAGGGAAAGAAAGAAACATGCTGCTTCAGAATTTAGAGTCAAAATCCAGTTATCTAGACTTTTGAATAAGGGTATGTCTACACTTAAAACACTGCAGCTGCATGCACTACAGTGACAGGAAGGAATTTTCTGTCTCTACAAATAATCCACCTCTCCAAGAGGCGGTAGCAAGGTCGACAGAAGAATTTCTCTGTCAGCCTAACACTGCCTACACCAGAAGCTAAGTCATCTTAACTATGTCTCTCCAAGGTGCGGATTTTTC
The DNA here is from genome assembly GCA_007922155.1 of Mesoclemmys tuberculata. Classification (NCBI taxonomy): domain Eukaryota; kingdom Metazoa; phylum Chordata; order Testudines; family Chelidae; genus Mesoclemmys; species Mesoclemmys tuberculata. The sequence goes on from ML675625.1 coordinate 2,499,596, forward strand.
ACACCTCTGAGAGATGTAGCTATGCTGCTGTAACTTTTCAGTATAGACCAATCATAGGCTTGTAACAAATGGACTAACAAACAAGAGGTATAAATTGTCGATTTAAGGATATTTACTTTATATATTTTGACATATGATAGAATGTTAACAATTTGTGTCTTAACAGTCGATAAAGTTTTAATTCTTTGAATCTCAACGTTAGTTTCCATTGGTTTTCGGTTTGCATAGTTTGTACACCAATGCAAGAAGCCTGCATAACAGTGGTAAGGATTAGGGTCTATTTCAGGAGTGGGTGAGGTTCTGTGGCCTGCAAAGTGCAGGAGGTCAGAATAGATCAGGGATGTCCAACCTTTTTGTGTGAGAGGCCACATTGCAATTTTTTTCTCACTCCATGTCGGTGAGGAGATTTCTGATAGGTAAGGCATAGTCTTACTATTAATCAAAACAACAAAAAATGTTCATTTATTTAAAGAAGCTTCATATGAGAAGGCTACTTCATCAGCTTACTTTCTTGTAACAATATTGAACACTGATTTAGTAAGATCTGGCATTACTTTTGCTTGCATGAGTCGTCGACGTCTGCTCGCGCAGTTGAGGTAGTGATGCGGAGTATTCTGAATAGATGTCCATCTGTCAGGAGTGATCTTGATTTTGTTTTGATGTTTTTCATTCTTGAAAAAAGCTGTTTGCAGCAATATGTGCTGCCAAACAGTTCAATGAATGGACGGGCATGTTTTGTTAGCTCTGGATAAGACACTGAGGAAACATGTTAACTATAAAATGTCAAAAGCTCTCTTTGTGTCACTGTTATTTTGGATTTCAGTTAGTTCCAGTTGAAATGTGTCATGAACATCAGTGGCATCAGTTCCAAATGGACCTGCAAACAGGTTAACTTCATCACAGTGTTTCTGGAAGTCTGCAAATCTTTCTTTGAATTCATCCCTCATACTGCCGATCAGTGCTGAATACTTTTCATGGTTCACTGTCTCAGCATGCCTTGTTGATAGCTTTGTAAAATGAGCAACTTTCTTCATAGCCAACTGTTTCTAGATCAATTCTAACTTCTGAATGAACATTTGGACATGCTCATACAGTTTGTTGAATACTTGGTGATGTCAGCTAGGAATGCCAAGTCATTCAACCACTGATCGTTTTCCATGAAGCTTACATCGTTTCCTTTATTTGTCATGAAGGTTTTTATTTCGTCAAGTAGCGACCAGAATCTGGCTAGTGTGGCTGCCCTGCTGAGCCAGCAAACATGGCTGAAGTAAATAACACCATCGTGGTCTGATCCTACCTCTGTAAGAAAGGCTTGGAACTGCCTGTGTTTGAGCCCCTTTCACCTTATGAAATTGACCGTAGAAACAACGTTTTCCATCACGTTTATCTTCTAGGTCTTGGCACACAGCTGTTCTTGGTGAATGATGCCCTGATGTGTGACGACTTCATGAGGCACTGATTTGAGCATTAGACTAATGAATCCATTGTGCTTGCCTGTCATGGCAGGGGCTCCACCAGTTGTTACACCACAAAGTTTGTCCTCTGGAAGATTGAATTTCACCAAGGCACATTGTACTTCATCAAAAATGTCATCCTGTTGTTGTGCCTTTCATTGGATATAGGTCAAGCAGTTCCTCAATGACTTCGAAAGTTTTGATGACTCCTCTTACAAAGAGTGTATCACTCACATCTGTGCTTTCATCAAGCCCTAAACTGTAAAACTGACAGGCATTGAGTCTTTTGATCCGAGAATTTTGAATGTTGGATGCTAAGTTATCTACTATTCTTGCAATGGTCTGATGTGAAAGGCTACATTTCTCTACCATCAACATTTTGTTAGAACATGCCACAGATATAAATATGCCCAAGCAGACTTTCACAAACTCCCCATCAGACAATGGTTTCCCTCTCTTGGCTATTGCTTTGGCTATCAAAAAACTGATCTTGGTTGCTGCCTCCGAACTCTGGTTTGCAGCTTTGAAGAAAGACTGTTGCCTGATGATGTTTTGTTTCAGCGCGTTCACTCGATCAATTCCCACCTTACCCAGGAGGCTGTCAAATTTGCAAGTGTGTTTCATAGAATAATGCTGCTAGATATTGTATTCCTTGAAAATGGCTATCTTCTCTAGATATATCAGACAAAATATGCCCCTGTTGTGCTCAATAACAAAAAAAAAATCATTGGTCCAAGACCCTTTTAAAGCTTGACATTCAGTATCAATTCTTGCCTCTAATCATGGGAGCTGCAATCTTTGTTCTGATAGGTCTCAAGATGTTATACCAGAGAGCAAGTTAGCAGAGAACAGCAAAGCATGATCCTAGCTAGAGCTACAAACAGTAATAGCCCCAGATGCTAGTGTAGTAGCAATACACTAACCAGCCCTGCCCTAGAGTAGTAATATAATACACTACCCCCACCCTGGCACTGGGGTGATCCCTGCCCCCACTGCCTCCTTAGGGTGCTGCTGCTGCGTCTACCTGCCTGGCTCGGGGCTGGTGGGGAGGGGCAGGGCTGCTCCCTGGCAGGCCGGCTAGCAGCCTTTGGCGGGCTGGACAACCCAGGAGTAGATGGTCACAATAGTTCCTTCTGATCTTGGTCTGTGAGTAAAATGGAGTAACTAGAACTTCTTGTGCAGGAAGAGAAACCAGATATTATAGAGATAACAGAAACACGGTGGAATAGTAGCCATGGCTGGAATACAGTTATTGAAGACGTTCAGGAAAGACACAAATAAAGGTAGATGTGTCAAGTAGCATTGTATATTAATGATGAAGTATACCATAAAGAAATTCTCTTTAAAAATAAATAAATACCTACATTCTCTGAGAAATTGCTTTGACGGGTAGGACTGCGCAGCAGCTGGGGGTTCTTATTTACCAGCTGAGACAGACATATGTTCATTAGCTTTGCTCGAGCTAGTGTGGTAAAAATAGCATGGCCCTGGCAGCACACGAGGTAGCTCAGGCTGGCCACCCGCGTACAACCCCAACCAAGCTGCTAGCTATGTATTCAGGTGGCTAGCCTAAGGCACTGCCCAGCTTCCACTGCCATGCTGTGATTTTTAATTCTGTAGCTCAAGCAGAGCTAGTGCCTGTCTATCTTTTCAGGTGGTAGTTACGTCTCCCAGTTGCACTGTAGGTATAGCTCGTAGCAGAGCACAGGTCTCCAGGATTTAACACCTGTCCTCGTGAGGACACCTTGACAGGCATGTTAAGTGTTAAGTGTTTATTGTGCCTCATGGAAGAGCCCATTCCTGGAGATGTACTATTTGCAAGTCATTCTCAAAAAGAACATCCAAGGCAAGAGAGGTTCCCCTGAAGCTGTTTTTACTGGAGAAGTCTCTGTTCCTCTTTTTAGGTCCTAGGACTGAAATCCGTGTGCAGTCCTTTCACAAGAGTGCTCCACACAGCTCCCAGCTCTGAGGTTTGTGTCTCTAAAGGATCTTCATCTGTGGCTGGTAAAACATCTGCGATCACAGAGAGAAAAGAGCACCACTCTTCTAGGTCCAGCTTGCTGTGTCATAGCACTAATGAAGCAGACGTCCCCTCGTTTTGGCACTGAGAAGGGTAGTTCAAGGCCTAGGAAGGGGTCCCTCAGGTTCTGGCCACAATGCCCCAGTACTAGCTTGCTTAGAACACCATATATCACCCTGTATTGATCTCTCAGCACTGAAGCCTCGGTACCAGTATCTTCAGCAGGACCACTGTGGTATCAACTCCTTCCACAATGACAGTTACGGTATTGAAGTCTTTACAGCACTGACAGGGCTCAGTCTCTGTAGAACCAGAATTGCCACTGTGGTCAATAAAACGTGTGGTACCAACAGCTACTACTTTGGTACCAGGCACACCTGTGGAACCACGTAGACAGCGTCCTGAGGGTTTGCTTAGCACTCCAGCTAGAATTGATCCTCTTGTTTCAGTACCAGTACAGTACAGTAGCAGTGAGGTGTTACCATCGCCTTCCTGAGAGGTGGTGTCACCTCATTCCCTGCGGTCTAGATTCTTTGATCCTGACACATCAAAAAGGGGTTCTAGAGCTATTATCCAATCTTAAGAGTTTTAGGAGATAATACCCAAGGGTACCCACCACCATGGTCCCCAGGACAACATCCTTACCCAACTACCTTGGCCATATTGGACACCATGGGGATTACAGCCTGCCAGGAAACCAGCTTCTCTAACCCACTCTAGGGCTAGGTTTCCCTCTCCACCACTCCCTGGGGAGCATTTCAGGCACCCCAGTTCCACCTGCTTAACAGCAGGAGCAGGGCTCTGAGGAGGACTGCCAAACTGATGATCACACCAATCCAAAGCATATATCATTTTCATCTCCTGATGAGGCTGTGTTGCCATCAATAGCCTGTATTCATCAACAGGGCCTTTCAGGAATTACTCTGCAGGATGGTGGACACGGTGGAGAGTCCAGTGACAGTTGTCCAGGACATGTCTTGCAAGCTCCTGGATATTTTACATATCTCCATGCTAGGGTGCCTTGTAGTGCCCATCAAGGAGGGCTTTTTGGAACCAGGCAAGCTGCTTTGGTGGATGCCTGCTTCCTTCAGTGCTGAGACTCAAACAGGCATCAGTGTTACCAGGTGCTCCCAACAGCTTTTGAGCAACTCTGTACTCTGTGCCTGGCACACTGATTGGAGCAGCAGTCCATAGGAGGACAAAACGTCAAGAACATGTCCAAAGGAGGACAAAACATGCCCAGAACAACAATCCAAGAAAGGATCCCAAAACACTAGATTTATTCAGCTGCAAAATTTACTCATCAACCAGCCTGCAAATGAAGATTGCCAATTATCAGTCTTAATTAATGAAATGTCTATTTAAATTGGGACTCTTATCTCCATATTTTCTGACACGATCTCTCTTGACTTCAGAGGAATTAAAGTCTTGGTGGGACAGCTTGTGATGTGCACTAGTCTTCAAGCAGATGTCAACACATCAGTTGCCATGAGATGGTCCTCTTGGGTCAAAATTGTCATCCTGAAAGAGGTGCAGACAGTAGAAGATCTGCTATGTGGTGGGATGCACCTTCTTAACCCAAGGACTGATGGTCCTCTAAAAGACTCTAGAGTGACCCTGAGATCTCTGGAACATTTGCTTCTAAAAGGAAGCAAATCAGGCCTCAGGCAATCCTACTTTGCACAGTTCAGACCATCTACATCAGAGATTTAAAATGAGCAAATCATCTGTTTTGACTGCATCATATTTCCATCCTGCAGCAACTTTATCAAGGCAGCAAAATATCTCCTTTCTCAGGAGTTGCATACAACCCCTGCTGGAACTCTTTTTTAATGTCCTTACTATTAACTCACTGTTTTCTTTGTTTTCATGGGGTCTGGAACACAATCATTCTAGACCGCTGGCTCCTAGAAATCAGAGAGGTGGGATATGCCATCTAATTCCAGACGCTCCCCATCACTCACCCACCTTCCTTATCCCTTTCCAGGGATCCCTCTCAGAGAGCATCCTGCACCAAGAAATGCAATCACTTCTGATTCTCTGAGCAACAGAATTAGAGCTGAAGAGTACAAGAGGAAGAGTTTTTATTCTCATTACTTTTACCCACCTCCCCCTCCCCAAAAAGGGGGATGGTGCCCTATTCTGAACTTGAGACAGCTGAACACCTTCATTCAGATTCAAGCTCAGGATGGTTGCTCTGGCCTCTATAATTCAACCTGCTGTGGATCTATATGCAACAGAACCAAAACTGTCAAGCTCCAAAGGAGGCCAGGAGCAGGTATCGCTAGTTGTGGGGCCAGTAGTGTGTAGCTTGATCTAAGTTAGATGGTGTACTTCAGCTCCCCATAACGTGCAGCCCTCTGTGTGGCTTCCTTTAAGGAAATAGGCCTATGTTGGCCCCATAATGTTGGGGATTGGCATTTCTGGGGCATGTTGAAAGGCTTAATTGGGATGTGCTATATGACCTGTAATGAAAGTGGGTTGTTAATTCCAATTTCTGTCTTGAGCCTGGGAGGTCAGCAAACCTCTTCTTTAACTCTGATGTGAACAGCATTGTGAAAATGCCTTGACAGCCCACACTGTTCTGGAAGTAACTTTGAAATTGCTTGGTTAGTCTGTTGGGTAACTCTTTGAAAATCGTGGTTTCATTTCTTGGCACGTGGGGTAGGTTTTCTGTAGATAGATGTGCATAGATGCACAGCTTCTCTCTGCTGTAACAATTGACATGTGGCTATGTAAATGAAATGTATTTAACTTTGACAGATAACATCTTTCTGGAGATTCTGCACTCTAGTAATAAAGAGTTGGCTGACGCACGAGAAATTTTGCATAAAATAGAGCTTCGCGATCTATACAAGTACTTAGGAGAGACTCGGGCTAAACCAGGAGAAGAAATTACAGAGGTAAACAGCATTCTCGTCCAATCACTATTGATAGAGGGCTCCAAATTCTGCTGACTCTTTTAAATATGCACCTCTGATCTGTCTCTATCCTACTATCATTTTAAAGCTGCCTCGGCCAATGATAAATTGCCCATCCTCTCCAAAACTCAGCCAGCAAGTGTGGGCGGGGCTGTTATGTGGAGGAAGCCATGGGAAGGATAAGAGATATAGATTTTTAAAAAATCAGCTACAGAACGGAGGGCTCTTTCAGGATATTTTTATTTGAAATAACGTGTTCTGCAAGAATATAGGGAATTGCATATCAAAAAACATCATGTCAGTCCATAAAACAAATGAGAACGTTTGAATGCAAGAAAACAGTAACTCTGTTCAGTGGAGTAATGAGACAATGATGCAATTTTGGCTGCAAGTGATCATCAGAGTGGCTTTATTTTAAAAAAAAATGGTATGGCCATTCATGTGAGAGAGAACTTCGGATTTTCTTGACTTTAGGGGATGTAAATTCTCAACCTTAATGTTGCATTTGCATCATTTAGTCAGTATCTACCTCTCAAGCTCATCTTAGCTGTTTACTTCAAAAACAGTTGATATCCATTTCATATAGCACTATAATATATTACTGTAATTCATATAATGTGTATTATATACGGAGCTGATAGGGCAACCGATAGTTAAAGTTGCCCAGCATGTCCCATTATAAAACACTGTTTTCATTTGTTTATAACTTTGCCAAACTTGAACTGTTTGGGCTGAAATTTTGCATGCAGGAACTCTGCCACTCTCTGACCTAGTTCAGAAAATGTCAGCAGAAATGATTTGGCTGTTTCAGAGAATAACAGTGGAGGAAAGTGTTTTGTCCATGTTTTTTAAAAACAAGCCAACAAAATAAACCTTCTGCTACTTTATTGATAAGCTTTAGTGCACCCCTGCTTTGATACAGGGACTTGAAAATTGTGAAGGGGGATTTCTTGGAGAAAAACTGCCTAAATTTGAGCAACTTTAAAAACCTTTGAAAAATCTCGACTCTCACATGCTCTGTAGAGACTTGCTTATTTTGATTGCAAATTTGTCCAAAGGTTCTGCCTGTTCTTTGCATGCTCCAGCCCTGGGTGCAGGTGCTGAGCAGGACTTTGCCTGCGTTGGCTGCTGCCAGGGGCCTCTGGGCACAAGAACTAAGAGCAGGAGGACTCTCGCCTGTGCTCTGAGTACTCCCCTTTCTGTCTTGACTACATGCTCAAATGCTGTTTTTTCCACGGGATCCCTCCCCCGTTCAGTGCCAAGAACGGACAGTGCTCACCAAGAGAGCCATTATTTAATATTTTGTTTTCTCATCCGTCATGTGTGGCTTCCAGGCCATATTTATTGCATGCGATTCAAACCATGCCATGAGGACAGAACTGCCAATTTCCACCCCCCAGCTCCTTGTCCCAGTCTCCTTGCATAGCCAGTCCCACTCTCCTCATCAGCCCTTGTGACTTTGCCAGCTCCCAATACCAGTATGCTTCTTCCATTGCCATGCTCAGGTCAGTGCCTTGTCTTGTCTGCGTTCCAGTCAGGCAGTTTCTACCTCCTCACTTCCTGGGTCCCAGCAGGGGAAGTAGGGAGAGCACAGGAGAGAGTCTCAGCTCTTAGTTCTGGTGCCTGGCCCCACAGCAGTCCCCAGCAAACCGACAGTAGCAACTGCAGACAAAGTCTTGCTTAGCCTCTACAATCTTGGGCTCTGGGGCATGCTCAGTAGGGACAGAATCTTCGTATAATCCAACTGCCAGACTGTGTGATCAGTCTCTTTGCACATGCAAAGAGATTTGTCAGAGGTTTATAACTTGGTCAAGTTGTGTTTTCCCAGGAACAGCAAAAGGCCCATACTTGACCCAGAGCGCTTCTTTCCCCCCTCACCCCCCAAACAAGGCAATTCAAATTCCAGCCCACTGTCTTTTACTTTTAAAGGATGGCTTTCATCCTAGAGACACTTGTTTAAAAAGTGGTGTAGGGGGTTGCATCAAACCATTCTTGAATTTAAATGAAGTTTGTTTAAATAACAGCTCTCTCTTTCACAGCCCTTGCCTTCACTTTGTGATGATGCCCTGATAGCAGCAGAAACAGGCAGGGAATACAGACTGGTATCCAGTGTCAATATTGTAAAGAAACTATGTTAGAAATATTGAGTGTGTCTGTTTTCCTGTGTAGAATGAGTGGAGTTGAGAAAGTTGACATATTTGATAGTCATGTGGATAAAGTGCTGAAAGGCACAGGTTCAGGGCATTGTAGCCACCTGGAGGTCAACTTCTTTCTCTTTCAGGGCTAGCAGATTGCCCTAGACACTAAAGATTTTTGTGACTCTCCAAGAGACCATCTAAAAGCACTTGCATAGTAGAGTGTATCTCTTGCCAAAAGTCGCACACTTACCATGGAAACCTTAGATACCTCAAAGTTCTAGCTTTTTGTGCAGGTTATATTCCCTCTGGTGTGGCATTTTCTGTATAGCTTCACCTGGTTATGTGACTGACCTTCAGCTGTAGTCATGGTCGATTAATGCAGGTGAAAATCTTCACATGAACTTTTCTTGTGTTGAAAGGTGAATTATTTACAGCAAAAATGCTGGTATTTTAAGTAATAAAGTAATCTAACCTTGTCTCGGCCAGCCTAGTTGTATGGCAGCGTTCTCTCCAGATACATGGGTTTAGTTGCACAGGGCTGGAATTGGTAACAGTTGAATAGAATTGAAAGTGTTCTCTCTTTCTCAGGAGCAGTATGACAGGCTGCCAGCTGACATTGTGGCTTCCAGACCAAAGAATGCACCTCAGGATGTTGAGTTGAATGCTGAAGATTTTATTGTTGATGTAAGTGTGTCTTTTCAGAGCAAACTGAGTGTCAAACATACTCTCTCATATCATTTCTGTATCACAACGGGTCTAATGTACCATGTAAAAGTTTGCAAATAAAGCTGAGTACGTTTTATATTCAAAATAAGAAACCAGCTTCTCCAATTCATGCTGTAATTGCACAATTCAGGGACATTGTAAGGCATAAGGTAAGCCTCCATGAGTTCCCATCCGTGTGTGGAGTATGCAGTTGGTGTCTGGTGCCTACTAGTTTTTCTGGATGTCTCTCTCCTGAAGCCTACAGCTCAAACTTTTTCATAATGTGGATCGTATCTTACAAAATTGTCTTGTAGACATCCCTCTTCCCAGGGATTGCATGGACTATTTCCTTCTCCCATTTGTCGTCATGTAACATTCCTGTAGCAGTGGAAAATGTTAGGAAAGCATTTAGTTACTTTTTTAGCCCTTCCACTGCTGGCTCTGCTCCCTGAAAACACTTCCTATTTCCTCTCCTGTAACATTTGCTACTAGTTTTTTTAAAGAAGAGTCTTGAATGCCTATAGAAGCAATGAATGGTGCCATGCCAGTTTTCTGCAGACTTCTAGGATGTGACCGACTATAACTTTAAAACCGCTGCAGTAAACTTTTCATGAAATATAAGAGTTTCTGTAGAGTCCTTCAGACAAACTGAATTTAAAAAGTCAGAATGGATTTAAGTTATACAGTTAGAAATTATGGGTATGATAAATTCACCTTTTCTGGACCTGGCAGAAAACAAAAATGCCTGCCACTTCCCCCTATCAGTTTGTGTGTATGGATCTGAATTGCCACTGATGTCTGTCTAGTTTCCTAAGATTAGTTCAGGCTAGCACAGTGCTTCACTCAGGGCAAGTCTGTTCCCACCAGTAGGGGAGAGAGACCAAAACATAGGAGACAGTTGGACTGCCTTACAAATCTAATGTAGCAGCTCAAAGCCTTTCCAGACTAAACTTGCTGAAAAAGGACTATGGGAAAATGCCATCCAGTCCCACTATTGGGGGTCCTGCTATGTCCACTAAAGCATGTTCAAGATGACCTGTAAAGCTTTTCTGCGTTTAGTCGCTTTTTCATGTAATGAGATTTGTCGTCCGTGAAAGGTCACCTCTGTTTTCCATAGTGTTGTCAGAGAGAAAAAAAATAGTGGTGATGGGCTCCTCCTCCCATGAAAACCCCAGGGCAAGGGGTATCAGCTCCTCCCCCTGCTGTCATCACAGCTCTTGGCATGCCAGCTCTCCCACTTTTATAAATTGCTACCTTTTGACCATAGTAGCTACATTGCTGCCACACAGCGCAGTGTGAGATGAGAACACCCTCTGACTTGGATTAGTAAGTGATTAACTTGTTCCATTGCCACTGAGAGCGTAGGAATATGTCCAAAAGACAAATTTCAAGGAGGAATAAAAGACTGAAGAAATTAAAAAATATAGATAGATAGATAAATATATATTAAATTATTGTTAACCATATAAATGATTAGTTATTCAATTAGTTTTCATTTTGGTTGACTGTTATGATAGTGATGAAATACATAACACATTGAGACTTAGAGAAATAAAATTAAGAGGACTTGAAGACAGACATGGTCACATTAGAGCACCATTAAATGCAAAAATCTTTGCAGATCGCTTTTAAGTATCGAGAATCAGCCTGCTCTGGCAGCAGTCTCATTATTTCTCGTGTGCTCAGGACACATTAAGGCCCACGTGGTGGTAGATTTGCACTTGAGGGGAGTAGTTTTCCTTCTGAAATATTTAGTCCTTGAAAATGGATAGCTACCTAAGACTAACACAAAGACAGTGTAACTGAAGTATTACACCCACAAGTAGAAAGAGACTGAAGAATTCCTTATCCCTTGCGTTTTGCAGTGTCCAGCCACACCTTTGTGACGGAATATGTCTTGCTATAAGCCATTACCCATGCAAACAGTGTGCCCTTGGTCAAGAACTTTCAGAGCAGCTCTACTTGGAAGGAAAAGTTAACTTTGCTTTAAAAAAAATCATTAGGGTTTAATATTTGTTTCTCCATGTGCTATTTACTGCATCTGTGCATAAAATGTGTCCTGTAATGGCCAGCCCTGCAAACTTACTCTGGGATCTGAAAATCAACGAGAGGTCTTCCTGGTCTGTGCATCCCCACTGGTATTAAAGATTCTGCAAGCCAGTTGCTGCCCTTGGGCACTCTCATGTAATCCCATTGTGCTCACATTATGCCTTTATTTACACTCGAGTCCTAGGAAAAAGGAAAATGCTTATCTGCAAGCGTTTTACTGCGGAAATTGATTTGATCTCTCCTCTCCCCTTCTGTGCCCCATTCTTCTCCCGCTTAAAAATTGTTTTCTTAATTCAGATATTCTCGAAAGCAAATAAAAAAAATATGTATTGGATGGAGGCAGCGCTGCTGTGTTAAAATTGCCTTGATTCAACTGCCAAAAATATGGTAGTGGCAACACTGTCAAAGTATCAAGGCAAAATTAAAATTTAAGGACAACCACTACTACATATAGAAAGCTCTGGAGCACATCTGAAAGGTAATATGTAAATCACTATAGAATTCCCTCGGCTCCGCTTGCTGGACGCCTCTCTGTGTGACTGGCAATTCTGGTGAAGAAGTTTTGTGAATTGCAGGTCGTTTTTAACGTGATACTTTACAAAATTCTTGAAGCTCATGGCATCAGTGAAAGTAGTTTCATAAAACAATTGAGACAAATTTCAGTTTTTTCATAAAGAATTAACTGTTTTTGTTAACCCCAAATATTTTAGAATAATCTTTGCTATTTTCCAACGACTAATAATTGTAGTGTCTCTTTTGTAAGAATCTTGGTAATCTCAAGTCTAGAAACTACTCAAAAATATGTATTTGTTCATCTGTATCCATTTCTGAATTGTCTCCATCTAGGTTATCAATATGGACTATGGAATGAAAGAACAGAATCCTATCGATAAAGTTCGCTTTTATTGCAAGTCTAACCCCAGCCAGGCAGTCAAGATTTCTAAAGAACAGGTAGCTATCGCTTTGTAGATGACCTTACCAAATACACCCACCTATCTTCTAAAGGAAACTTTCATGTAACAGGTTATGGAAACATTTTAAGCACTTCTATGCAGTAATGTGGTGGTGGTATAGTTTTACCAGAATCTGGAGTCTTAGTATTTTATACAGTCCATCTGAAAATCCATTCCTTGTTATCTTCAGATAAACACATTTTTCCAGTCAAACTCCCTTTGTGGTACAGATTATGCCTTGTAACGAAAACTTGCATTTTTCTACTTGTATTTGGAAACATTCTGATGTTTATTGAGCAGTTTGCTCTAGATTCCAAGAGACACAGTAAAATTTATTTTTCTCTCCATTCAAAAGGTTTCAAGGCTTCTGCCAGAGACATTTGCAGAGCAGCTTATCCGGGTTTATTGCAAAAAAAAGGATGAGAAGAGTTTAGATGCTGCAACAAAATATTTTATTCAGTGGTGTATGGATAAAGATTTCACTAAACCACAGGTACAGTACTATTAATAAATCCCTCCCACATACACATACATCGATTCCAAGGCCAGAAGGGACTGTTGCAATTATCTAGTCCGACATCCTGTATAACTCCGGCCATTGAACTTGCCCCAAATAATTCCTACTCTTAAAGCTTCTCACTTTGGCATACTGATTTGGGACCTTCAAAATGAGTGCATTGTTAGGGATTTTTACCTCTAAGGCCTTGTTTACACAGGAATGCTGCATGTTATAACCAAAGCTGTGACCTTTAACTGGTGCAAACCCCTGTGTAGACACTTTTTTCAGTTTAAAGGTAGCTTTTATCAGGTTAATTGAAGCTGATTGGGAACCGGTGTAAGTTGAAGTGAAATAAGAGCCCTCACAGGGGTTGGCATCGGTTTAATTAACTGGTGCAAGTTTTGTTTGTAGACCCGCCCTGAACCACCGCAGTGGGGCTGAATGGCATCTTTCTAAGGAATCATTCAGACCAGTTCCTCCCATCAAGTTTCCTCTTCTCCCCACTGCTTGTCACGTGCCTCCAAAGCTTCCTGTTTCCCCAGGAGAATCTGGTTTTTTTGTGATCTTCTATAGGCACCTACTCAGGAGCCCAATCTCCTGGGGAGACAAGGAGACTTGAACTGGAAGAGGATCGAGACCCCCAAACACTCTTGGTTTCGGAGGTCCCTGCTGTTGTGTATGTAGAACCTGTTGCCCCTGCTGCCTGTCAGACGTCAGAGCATAGATGAGACAAGCCATGCTGGGGATGGACGCACTAGGTCCTTTATGCAGTTGTGGCTTCTGTAGTGGGGGCAGGGTCGGAGCCACCTCTGTGGTCCCAGCTCTTGGTAATGTTGAGCCAGTGAGAGAGAGAACCGGATCCGGAAGGAAATAGGAACCTCAGGTTCTTGCTGGGGGTGGCGCCTGTAATATCTGTAGAGCTAACTTGGCATTTCCATGGTGTGTGTGAGAGAGCATCCCCGCTTCCGCTGCCCCTTGCCTACACCTCCTCTATCATTTCTCCCAATAAACTTGTTTCTTTTAGCTAGTAAAATTATTTGTCGCTCACTGCAGCAGAGCAGTTAATGTGGTGGAAACAAATGACATTTTCCCCATTTTAAATAAAAAAGTATGCAAATTGGGCATTTCACATTATTAAATATGCAAATTGAGAAATAAATATGCATCAGTTGCGTTGAACCTCCAGTTTTTTGGGCAGTGAGCCTTAGTTGGTATGACTTGACCTTCAGGTTGGATACAGACAGGCTGATAAGGTGTTTTTCCCCCCAGCAATTAAAGGTTTTCTCTTACCAGTTTCTTTTGAATGCTAAAAATTCATACATATCTAGTAATAAGCTGCCTGCCCCTCTTTTTATATCTGCTCTTTCAGGTCTAGATGTTTTCTCAATTACCTTTTCCTGCATGAAATGTTGTCTGGTGGAGCTCTGAGAGGAACATGCTCAAAAGACAAATCAGTTTTATGTCTTGTAATAAAAAATGTAGAGAATTAATTGGCCGTTAACACTTAAATCTCATCAGTGTGATAAAGCACAGCATAATACCTTGTATTCATTGAGCATTTTTTAAACTAGCGTGCTAGGTCCTAGGGCAGCAGTTCTCAAACTTCATTGCACAGCGACCCCCTTCAGACAACAAAAATTACTACATGACCCCCAGGAAGGGGATGGGGGTGAAGCCAGAGTCTCGCCGCCCCAGGTGGGGGAGGCCAAAGCTGAAATCTGAGGGCTTCAGCCCTGGACAGGGGTGGGGGAGACCTGAGACCTGCCACCCAGGGCTCAGAGCGGTGGAGCTCAGGCTTTGGGTTCAGCGCCCGGCCCCAGCAAGTCTAACAGCAGCCCTGGTGACCCCATTAAAGTGGGATCGCGACCCACTTTGGGGTCCCGACCCACAGGTTGAGAACCGCTGTCCTAGGGCTTGTTCTCTGGGGGTGTTGAGCACTCAGAGCTTATCTCAATGGTTGTTCAGTACCTCTGGAAATCCAGCCACTGGAGTAGGGTTTTCATAGGCCTGATCTGCAACCAGAGAGTCACCTTCTTAGGTCTTATCCTTTCATAACAGTTCTGGTTTCTGAGAGCAAAGCTGAGTTCATTTCTACAATGTGCTTTGCAAATGAAATTGCTAAAAGACTTTCCCTGCTTCTAGCATCTCTATTAATACCAACGTCCTCGTACCACCAGCTTTACATCCATCGTACCAGTTCATTGCACCATAGTAATGTTTCCTAGCAAGTGAAACATGCCCAAGTGTGTAAACCTGAATGTGGGTAATCGGTGCTCGAGGTATTCCCTGGGGCTCAGCACTTCCTCTTGTGGCAGTGTTGGACGAGTGAATTGGAGATGGACAGCGGGATGTTAGTGATATCTGATAATACACTAAATATTTTCCAGCTCACCTACTTCCTGAATGTACTGGTGACCAAGCTTTTGTGCAGAGTTCTCACTTACTGGCCGTTGATCTTGAGCCTTTTCTGGCTCAATTCTTATCCTTTCTGTTCATAGGCCTAAAATTGAGCTGCTTGTTTTGTTTTGTTTGTGCAGCACCTAGCACAATAAGGTCCACAACCATGTCTTAGGCTTGTATCATAATGCAAATTATAAAGTAAGATTGTGCTTTTAAAACTTGGTAACTTTTTCTCAACTTCATTTCAATGACTTTCTAGGATGGTGATGTGGTTGCTCCTGAACTCACACCAATGAAACCAAGCTGGAATGACCCTGACGAGGACGAATTGCAAAGTCCAAATGACTGCAGGGAAGCTTCAAAGACCAAAACACGACTTTTTCAATAACTCATTTGTTAAATTTACAATATTTAAAGCCTTTCCAATAGCAGTTTCGCATTAATCCTTCTATCCCTTTAAAATATACTTGAAATGGAGCAGCATGTTTTATAAAACCTACTTGAAATAAGAAATCTGTAAAGCTTTACAGAACGAGTTTACAAAGTGCATTGTTTTAAGTTGCTGTATGTTTCCTGCACTGTAACATAGTGATTTAAAAGCCCTGCTTGCATTGACATTCACAGGTAAATTCTATATAGTGATCGCTGATTAGTTGCAGCAGAACTAACCTGCTCTTCTAATGTTTGACTTGAATGTATGGGGCATTGTAGCAAGAGTCGCTTTAAAATGAAGGCTTTTTGAAAATACCCCAAATGTCCATAAAATTCCAAAAGGAGATTAATATTTTACCATTGTTAAGTGTAGCTAGCACTGCACTTCAGCACAATTTTGACTTCCCTAAAATCAGAAATGTGAGCAGCAAGTGCCTAGCTTCCTTTACTGAGCAAGTGTCCTAAATAAAAACAAAAAAGTTGGAAAAATCTATTGTTTCCCCTACTTCAGATCCCTTTAAAAAAAATAATTGTGATGTCATATTGTTATATGTTCTGACAGAGCAAAATCTATAGCTCAGATTTCTTAAGCCTGACTGAAGTGAAAAAATGCATCACTGAGGTGTAGTTTTGGGAGGTTTTTTAACTGTTTTTTAGATTGTGTTATTGTAGATTTACACAATCACTTTTTCCTGTAATTTAAACATCCTTTCTCCTGGGTCTTTTCACATAGCACCAGTGGGGTGAGGAAATGATTAGAGTACTGACGACTGGCTGTCCAATACCCGGGGCAAACTAGGCCAATTTTTTTCTCTAATCTTTCACTCCACATTCTATGGGATTCCTTCTAATCATTGTAAGTAAAATGATCTTCATACAGAAATAGGATTTTTAAATTACCTGTTTCCTATTTTTTAAAGTACTACCTGGAAACATGAAGAAAATGAGCATCTTTTTCTGAACCTTTGGTTTTGGAAGTCAGACGTTAGTCACTAGTGGGTCTGAAAAGAAAAGGAATGCAATTAGACATCTTCGCTGAGACCAGCTCTGTTACATGAGATTGAACTGCCCCTTCTTGAGATAGCATCTGATAACTACCAGATAAAGACAAGGGAATTGAGCATGCCATGATTCTGGTCTGCTAGTCTCTTAATATGCACACCCCCATGTGTTCATCAGAGGGAGGGTGTTGTGCAAACACTATTTTCAGTGCACTACCAGTGATTCAGATCTACAGGTGTTATGAAATGGTTGTCAGAAGTCTTCAGCTTGGGAAGCATGTCTCTGGAATAAGCCTTTTGCACTTGACTTCATCAAACTGAAGGAGTGAAGCAATTGTGTTAAAATCCTGTGATTCAAGACAATGAAACATTGTATACAGAATAATGTATTACGCTGTCAGTCACTTCAAGGTATTTGCTTATTTTAAAAGATGTACCTTATGCTATAGAAAATCTTTTGTTGAGAGAGCCATGTTCTTTGCTTTTGAAATGTCAAACTTTGCCTCTGATCCGGATCATTTTTTTTTCCAAATATATCAAACTGACTGAGACTGAGAAAAACTATACAAATATTTTAATACAACTTTTGTAATGTAACTGCAGCGTGGATTGTTTGTATTAAAAATCAGTACTACAATTAATGTACAATTAAGGTGAAAAATACAAAATGCGTTCTTAAAGCATACACAGTCATAGCTTAAAAAAGTCTCTTTCTTAGCTGAGGGAACCTAATGTTCTTTTATTTCCTGTGATGCCCCACGTGCTTGGAAGAGATGCATTGGCTCTAATCCCAGACCCTATAATGAAGCAGGAATAATTTTGGATTGGAGTCAAATTCAGGTTTAAGGCACCATGGAGGGTAATATAGATTCAGCCTAAGCAGAAGGCCAAGGAAGAGGCCTGTCTCACTTTGGGTGCAATGTCATGTGCTGAGACAAGTGGGGTTCACAAAGGCAGACCTGTTCCTAGCATGATACTACTGAGATGCTGTCACGAGGGTCATGATGGCTCAAAACGACATCACAGCTATTGCGAGGGAGTAGTAAGTAAAGATATAATGCAGGGTAGAAAACCAGCACCATGTTACCATCGTGTGCTACTGGTAGAGAAAGTGACACTTGGCCTACAGACATCAAGATTGCATTTGAAGACTGGAGGGAAGGGGATGTTTTGATCTCATGGGGGGGGGGGAATCACTTCAAATGTTACTTCATTGTGCAAATGTAATCTCCTTTTCTAATGCTTCCTCTGGAAAAACAATTTTTTTATTTTTAAAATAAAGCATCCAATTGCGCAACAGAATATGGCTTTTAGGAATCTACAGCCATAACATTAAATGTAATTACGTAGTTCCTCCTTTATATATATATATTTTTAAAACCATTTGTACTAAACTGCTAGAACTGAAATGAAATTACTTTGAATTAAAAGCACAATTTTTGCATTGTGGAAGGAAGGGGGAAATTCTTTGTAAGAAAATAGTGCTAGTCATATGGCCATTCCTAACTGCAGGAGGCTAGGCAGATAAGATAGTAACTAGTAAAAAGGGACTGGGAATCTGCCAGGGGGGATTACGTAAGTACCAAAGCTCATTTTATGAGTGTTGTATCCTTGGTTGTATCCAGAAATGTGGCCTCTTCACATTCCTTAGGTATCACATTCCAGTGCCCAGTAAACCTCTCTGTGCTTTCCTTGCTCTGATCCCAGAGGGCTTAATTTGGACTCTTTTGCCTCTTTGAGTTTTACATGCAGCTCTGATGTTCAAATAGATACAGAGCGTGCACTCGAGAGCCTACATCCGTGACAGCTACATCTTCCGAACTCCTCACCTCTTGGACTTCAGGTTGCTCTGACAGAATTCAAACACTGAATCCCGTGTGCTTTACGCCTGCAGAATCTGAATGGAGTCCATGCACTGTTCTGAGCTTGGGGTCTCCAGGCACACCCTTACGGGGTAGTTCCGGTCTAGCCATCCCTCCTGCTGAGACCTCTGTGGTGCAAATTCCTCACCCAGGGACCACTGCTGCCTCCCCTGTAGCTAAAAGGCACCCTTTCCCAGAACTCTAGCCACGTGCACACTTGGAGGTGTGGTTAGCTCTTCAAGTGCACATAACTATAATACAACATGCACAGGCTTCTACAAATACTGTTGCTCTTTACTCAATAACATGAGAAATACAGACCTGTTTTAAAAAAACCCCAACCCTACATGTGCTTCCCTGCCTTAATTTCCTCCCCGCTCGGGAGCATTCATTGGCCTGGGGTCAGAGACCTGGAGGCATCTGGGGTCCTGCAGCTCATGGCTTGTCTTTTAATCACGGAGTCTTTCCCAAGTCATCTTGCTTTGACCTTGGTTGTCCTGCAGCTAAATCAGGCACCCCTCTCCTGGCATGTGTCTCTCTTCCCCTCTCCTGCTCAAAACTTCTGTGTGGTTCTGTGAGTCTTTCAGGTTTGTATGCCCCTCTGACACCCGGTTTCTTTGCTCTGCTGCAGGAAATTTTCCACTCTCCAAACCCCAGCCCCCTGTTGAGGCAAGAATCTAGTAATTTTCTTGTCAGTGTTTGACTCCACCAGCTGCTTCATTCACTTGCTTTTCTGTGGTATGTAGCATTGCTTTCACCAGGGTTTTTTCAACCTTGCTTAGTTCTATTTAAAGCAGAGCAGTGATCTGACTCTCCAGGTTGTGGTTATGTTTTCACCATGGCTCTTCCTTGGCTGTTACCAGAATAAGAATTGCTTAGACTACGTCTACATGGGAAGCACTGCAGCAAGGCCACTTGTGTAGACAGTGACAGATGAGGCTTTTCCATTGCTGTAGTAAATCCACCTCTCCAAGAGGGAGGAGCTAGGTCAATGGAAAAATCCTCCGGTCAACCTAGCTGTCTAGGAATTCAGCTGACCTAATTACACTGCACAAGGTGTGCAATATAGCTATATTGCTATAGTTTTAGGCATAGATCTGCCTTTATAGGTCAGTGTCCGTTTGCAGGGCTAGGCCGCTATTCTGCCAGTTAGGGCTACACTTTTTAATCAGTGGCCGTAAGAGTTATAGATCTTGGCTCCACTCAAGTGCAACATCCGTGACAGAAGTCGCAATGATCTGTAGAAGCTCACTGTTGAACGTCTCCTGGATATTACTCTTCCTCCTCTGGTCCATAGTACCCAGGCTAATTGAAGCCTAGAGCTGGGCCAGCAGCTAGAGCTGAACTTCAACATAATGAAGGGAGAGCAAGATTGATTAGGTATCTCTTGGGCTAGCCCATCTCTAGCTACCTTTTACACCCCAGCCTGCTGGTACTGTACATTTCTATGGTTCAGGACATACCATGGAACAGCTGAGATTCAGTCTGGTTTTCTTACTACAGCTTGCCAAGGAAATAAGACAGGGCATGGTGCCAAATGGAAGGGAGTAGCAGGTTATTGCTGACGGAATATTAGTGCACATGGGATTGAATGCAGAGCTTGTACCAGTGAGCGAAACTGGGCTGGGAAGCAGCATTGCACATAAGGTGAAAGGCCCCCGCCATCTGCTCCAGAGCCATTTCTCCATCAAGGGACAGCAGCCGATAGTACAGCTGTGCCACTGCAGAACTTCTAGGGACAGGAGGCAGTGGCCGTTTGGATCTGAGCTCTCCTGCAACTGGGATCGGGGCTTTGATTCAGGCCCATCTCATTACAAGCAACAGAAAAATGTGTGTGTTCCTTGTGCCCCCAGCATTGTGGCCTTTCATGTGTAGCTTTTCAGGTGCCACGAATACTGGTCCTGTCCTGATTTCAATCAGTTTCTCTGAGAGACAAGACGGCGGCCAGATCCTGCCACACAGCTCTCCTGGTGCCAGCAAGCCGGCGTCAACACTCTGCACCCATGCCCTGTGGCTCCCCGGCTGCCGGTAACACTCGGAGCCAGAAACTCTCTCTCCACATGGTGATACTTTAAAATTGCCCAGCTGCTGGTGAGATTCCATATGCATCAAAATCCAGTCGCCTGTGGGCGCCACGCTGGGGCCACCGTAATCCCCCACAGGGCGAGCGCATGGACGGGAAGAGGGTGGCAATGCCGCTGCTGCCCTCTCCGGGTGCGTGCTGGCTTGGGAGGAGAAAGGAGCCAGGTGTGAGGGGGCTCCGCACTCTGCAAGGGTTGCACAAATGGCTGGGAACAGCCTCCAGGCCCAGACGAGGCCATTCAAAAGCAGTCTCTTGTTGCCACGTCCTGTGGTGGGGTGGGCTGCCAGGGCTGAGCGTATGGCTCAGGTCAAGGCCCAAACTTCCAGGTCCCGAATGAAAAATTCCTCCTGGGGTGACAGGATCTCATTGTCGAACGTCTCGCATGGGTGACTTCCCCCACGGTACAGGTCCCCGTCCAGCCACAGGCCGAATTTGCCACTGAGAGTAAAGGTAAGATAGAGCTGAGTGTCAGACGAGGGCTGCGACTGCAGCCCCAGCCCAAAACAGGCAGGGCAGGGGCCTCTCTCTGCCTGTCAGCTAACAAGGGTCTCCTGCCCCTCCCCCTGTGTAAGGGCAGCCGGTGGGCCTGATCCTGCCAAATGCAGGGCACCCCCAGCGCTCGCTGACTTCGGGGGGAGACAGGGAGCTCAGCACCTCTCAGGGCTGGACCCGCCCTTCTGCAGCGCTTTGCACGAAGCTTTGACGAGCATTAGCGATGCCTCCCTGAGCTGCCGCTGCGGCCCCACACAGCGTGGCACGAGGGGAGCCGCTGGAGGTGAATGGGCTGCACGGGGGGCCTGCGCCCCGGCCTCACTGTGCGGCACCTGCCTGGGGAGGATGCAGACAGGGAAGAGGCCTGCCTGGCTCTCAGACCGGCAGCAGGTTGCAGGGCTGCTGACAGAAACAGCTTCCTCCCTCTGGCCATGCACACCTGATACGGAGCCATTCAGAGCCACTAGGCTGGAGCCCCCCAGTCATGAGCGGGGGGGGCACCCCCAGTTCTACTCCCCTCCCCCAAGGCTTTCCCACCAGCTGGCTCGTGCCTCTCGGGGCAAAGAGACGTGAGTGGCGGGCAGGGGAGCTCTGGGGAAGGGGAGCCCAGTGCTGGCTGGGTTCCGCGTCACTGGGCGGGCTGGGCGCCCTTTGCCCTCCCGTCGTGCAGCCGGGGCAGCCACGCACAGAAGCAGTTGCTGGGGGCAGGCCAGGCCAGCTCCTTCCGCAGCATGTGGAGGCCGGGGACCTGCATGAGGCCATGGGGCCCAGGGTGTTTGCTGGACCTGCCGCCAGCCCCGTGGTGCCCTGCCCCGGAGGAGGGGCCCGGAGGCCCTGCCTGTGCTTCCCAGGGTGTGCGTGATGCGGCGGGGCCCTGGTGCTGGCTGAGGAAGGGCTGCGCTGTGCTTGGCGCCCAGCACTGCAGCCCCTGCCTTCCCCTGGACTGTACGGGCAGCCAGGCGCTGGGAGCACCTGGCAGAACCGGCCGCAGAACTTGAGCCAGTGAAAGGTGGCGCCCTGCAAGCGGCTACGTACCTGCCCCCGCCAATTGCCAGCAAATCTGTGTCTCCTTTCAGGAAGAAGGTGTTGCTGCCTGTCCACTTAAACACCTGCTGGGAGAAGCAGCCATTAGCACTAAGAGCACAGGCCTAGGGAGTGGGGCAGCTAATTACACAGCCCGCCCACCCCTCTGGAGCCAGGAGGTGGCTGCACGGGGAGGGAGCTGGTAAGCAGTGGCTTGCCAGGACTCTGCTGTAGTCACGGGCGTGGCCCAGCTCACCAGCAGCTCCTTGGCCCACAGCAATGACCAAGATGCAACCTGGAGCTTCACCGATCCCCTCTGCACTGTGCATTCCCCAGCTCTGACCCGAACCGGTCCGGCTCGCTGGGAAACCTGGTGCAGAACATTTTCTAGCTCTTCCAGCATCCTTGCTAGCAAAATATAGGCAGGCAGAGGCTATTTTAAGGGGGGGGGTGCAGCTCCCTCTCCGCTCCCTGGCTGGGGTAAGCAGCACCCCACAGCGCCCCTTTCGCCCTTTGAGCTGAGCTGCTTTACCCCATCTGTAGGGGCTCGCCGGGCAGAGCATTGCAGTCACCGGTGGGGTGGTGCGACGCAGCCCCGACGCACAGCAGCAAATACAGGCAGCTCTTTGGGGGACTGTGACACCCAAGAGCCCTATTCCTGCGCCAGGTTGCCCTCTCGCACAATTCTATAGCAAATCGTGTGATGGTTGATGTGCCACGAGCCCTGGCTCCTGGAGGCACATCAGCAGCACATCAGTCACTCGGCTCTTGTTAAAAACACGCCAGCTTTTGGCCCTCGGGATTGCCGAGGGAAGCTGGTGACCATGACCCCATCTGCGCTTGGAAACCAGGGGGCAACAAAGAAGAACCCACGTTTGTTATTTTTCAGCTGCTCGTGATTCCCTGGGTTCTGCCTCAGGGCTTTGGGTCCCTGGGGGCTGGTGATGTGGCATGATGATGAATGCCTGCCACTGGCGATGAAGGGGCGAGCCCCCCCCGGACTGTGCCTGTGGCCGGAGTGCTGGCGCACAGCAGGGAGGGCGGTTCTCACACTACCGGCTCGCGTTCTGACGGCGCTTCCTCTCAGGAGCCAGCATTGCCTGTGCCTTGCTTAGCAGCGGGAATGCCAGGCCTACAAGGGGTTACAGGGGTAACAGCCCTGGGCGTTTATTGTTTCCGGACCTGGGCAATTCCCCTAAAATCAAAACTGTTTTTGATGGAAAAGTAGGTTTTCAAGCAAAGGAAGTGCCTGCCTCTGGGGACAATCTCCAGATGTTGTTAACAAAAAACCAGTGGAAATGCAAAATAGTCTGAATCAAAATATCACCGGTGTCTCATGGGAGTGGTGTGTCGGGTGCCTTATACACCCACCCTCTTCCATGGATAGGGCTCTCTGGCTGGACTACATCACCCAGGATGCACCACTGCCAGGGACGCTTAGATGCACCGCCTCTCCCATCACCAGGAGGGAAGAAAGTAGTGCCTCATGGGAGATGTGATGATGTCAGAAAACTCTGCCCATCGTGTAGAATAGGGCATCTGACCTACAAGTCCCGTGAGGCACTGCGGCGCCCAGCGTTGTAGAAATTGTAATTTTTCAGCCAAAATTTTTCACCAAAAAGTTGAAATTTTCAGTGGGGGAAAAAAGCTATTTTCTGAGCAGCTCTAACTCTCATCTCCAGGCACCAAACGGTCCTGACTACCTTGCTAATGGTTTCATGACACCATGTTGGTACTTAATATGCTCCTAATCTCCCACCACAAGGGCACAGTCCAACAGTCTCAGCAACATATGGTCCAGCCCAAACGTCTGTCTCCCTGCCCCTCGCACCACCACCCCTGCCAGGGAACGCCAGCAGCATGCTCAGCATGGTGAGGCGCTAGGGGCAGGGAAGGGCACATGAGAACGGGAAGGTGCAGTGGGAAAAGAGCAGGAGGACCTCCCCTGAGGATATCCTAGTATTTTAGCAGATACTGCAGTAGGATTTGCACCAGGACAGCCTTAGCTCTAAAGCACCAAAGGCGTTTTATTTGGGGAAGGGGTTCCCAGCTCTTAATATCCCCTCTTCCCCGCAGGACTCCCAGGCGTTGCTGCGGCTAGCCAGGCTATGCCTGGCAAAGAGAAATCATCACCACACCCCAGGTTACAGGCAAACAAGGAGCAAACCTCAGCTGTGGTGGGCACAGCGCCCCTGCAGCCACGCCATTAGTGGCGGTTTACACCAGGGCTGGCGCTGGCTGCACAGAGGGGTTTTAATGCTGCCGATGGATCAGGCACCAAACTGGAATCCGGGGTGGGACTGTCTGCAGGCTCTCCTGTGGGGAGCGGAGCGAGCACGCCTGCCTGGGTGACACCTGGACGAGTGGGGTGGTCAGGAGCTGAGACGAGTATTACAGACAATTGGAATTGCTCAGGGCCTGGTCCTGCCCTCCAAGAAGTCAAGCGGAAACCACCTCTGAGGCCGGCCAGCCGACAAGCTGTAGGGCTTTGTAGCAGTGCAAAGAGGAGGCTTCCAGCCAGCCCTTGGGCGGTTCAGCTTCCAGAGGAGCTGTGCCTAGTAAGCACTGCTTGATTGCATCCGCAGGAGCATGAATTAATTGGATTCGAGCAGTAATGTCGAGTGATTTTCCATAGCTAGATGCTGACTTATTCAGCGGCTGAGTTCTGGTCTTACAACGAATGTCCAATTAATGACTCAGGAGTCATTACCAGTATGGCCTGGTATTATTCCCGTTAATTCAATGCTCCTAGGCGCATTCTGCCCGGTAACGGGGCCCTGAGGTTCGGACTGGCTTGGGAACGGGGTTACGCAGCTATGCCTAGACACAGTGATGAAGGAAAGGGACGTGCTCTGCGATGCTCAGGCGGTGCCTGCAGGGCGGAAATGGAGCTATTGCGGTGTGAGGCTGTGCAAGGAGTGACTCACGCTGCTTCAGTCAGCCACATGCCATGGACTTTGCACCCCTCGCCTAGGCTCCTGGCACCTGGCTGAGCAGCCTGCCTGATGGGCCTAGCGGTGCCCGGGCTCAAGTGGGGCCATGCCGGGCAGCCTAGGTCCCGCAGGCTTGTGTGGGTGCAGCAGGCTGCAGGAAGCAGCGGTGTTCACTGCGGGGTCTCAGCCCAGCACAGCGAGCCACGCTCAGAGCCATGCCTGAGGTGAGCGTGCGGGTGCTGGGGTGGGGGGATGGACGCGTCCGAGGAGACATGCACCGACATGGGCAATGGCCACCGCACTGACGACAGGCTCAGCAACGCACCCTGCCTCCAGACAGGCGAACCTGGCTCACGGCAGCAGCCCCCATGGCCGTGTCCTACTCAGCACCACACAGGAGAGGCGCCGTGGGCTAGTCTGCATGCTGGGCGGGAGCACGGGGGCACTGGGCCCAGCACAGCCCCACCATCCCTGGTGTCAGCGCAGCCTCCAGCTGACGCTCTCCAGGGAGGGACGGAGGGCGTAGCTGACCAGCACAATGGGACGTGAAGGGAAATCCAAGCCCCCTCCCCCCACCTAGGGTGACCAGATGTCCCAATTTTATAGGGACAGTCCCGATATTCGGGGCTTTTTCTTATATAGGTGCCTATTACCCCCCACCCCATCCCGAGTTGTCACACTTGGTGTCTGGGCGCCCACTCAGAGTGGCTGAGTGACAAGAGCTCCTGCTCTGGGCGGGCAGGGGGAAGGACAGACATGAGGCCACACAGCTGCAAGGGCAGGGGAAGCAGAAATGCTGTGGACTTGCCTTCCCGCAGCATGACTGCACCCCACATGCCTCTGGGCCTGCACTGTATTTGGGCCTTGGCCAGCAGAAGCGCCTGTCTCCGCTCCCGGGAGTGAATGTCACAGGCTAATTCCAAAGCACCCGCCCCAAGAACACACGTGTCACCGTCACCTTTAGCTGCGGGGAGAAGGAGAAGAGAAAAGTCTCCCCGGTGCCATAAAAGCAGCTGCTGAGACGCATGGTGGTGGAGGAGAAGGCCCCGAAGGTCTAAATGGAAGCAGAGGAGAGACGGTCACAGCACTGCCAGCTCTCATGGTTTAGCACAAGTCTTGCTGTATTCAGGGCTCCCTTCAGGTCTCAGCTCTCGGAGCCCTGCGGTGCTAGGAGAAGCTCAAGCTGGCATTAGTTACAAACAAAGCCAGGAGGAAAAGAAGGACCTAACATTCGTTATTTAAAAAAATCTCCTGCTTTGTAAGCCACTCGTGTGATTTCTGGGGTCTCCCTCCTGATTTGGGACTGCCTGGGGCTGGCGATACTGCACTTACCAGCAGCAAGAGAGCAGGGGCAGGGCTGTTCAGTTTTCACCTCTCCCAGCCATGCCAGCGCACAGGACAGGCGGTGTGTGTGTGCTGGCTCCCCTCCCAAATGCAGGGTATCTAGGCCCCCACGGCTGCTGGAATGTCACTACCCAGGCCAGTCTTTGGTGCCTCTGCCGCTCCACGGTCTCCACATCCCACGCTGGCACAGCTACGGGGGGGACCAGGATGTATCACTCAGTGAGAAGGTTCTGCGGCCTGTACACAGGGCTCCAGCCAAGCTGGAAAGGGGCCAAGCAGATGGGCCAAGGCCATCACCAGCATGTCTTAACGGCGCCTCAGCCTTTGGGTTCTCCCTGCAGCCAGGGATGCCAGGCTAATCCCTGACACCGGCGGGTGCTGTCGAAGGGTAAGCGTCCGCCGTGCTAGTCAGGTAGGGTCACACAACGGGCAGTGGCGACACGTACACACACACTCACACGCACAGCGTTGCTGTGGGCAGAGGTGATGCGTGGGACCTTGACCACCACACGCACAGGCCTTGACCATGTGAGAGGAGCCGCTCCGGCGGCTGTGAATGGCAGGCTGGGATGGGTACCGGGGCCAGCCACTGCAGGGAGACCCCGTCACAGCCCAGGAGCTGAGCGGGCGCTGTGGCTGTGGGCGCAGTACAGGGAGCGGGGGAGCACAGGGGCTGAGCGGTCGGTTAACTCTTCGTTTTCTTGCTGGAGTGGGCTTGAGCCAGGCATGCAGAATAGGGAGGGGCCCAGGCCACTGCACAGTGGAGGGCTGGCACATGGACGGACAGCCTGGCCCCCTCCCTCCCTCCTTGCCTACGGTGACACTGGTTCCCTGGCTTGCAGGGCACCCAGGTGTAGGGAAGGCTTCGGCCAGGTTTGAACACCCAGCGCTAGGTGAGTGCCGCGTGTGGTCCCCCAGCACTGCCGACTGCTCCGGGGACGCTGGTGCAATCCCTCGGCTCGTTTAATTCTCCGGCTGCCTCTGCTCTCTGTGGCACAGCTGGGACGGGAAGTGGAGGCACTGAAAGGTGGTGGAGAGGTGGAGGGGGCCTCGTTAGTCTGGATCAATGAAGGACGCGCTGGAAGGCCTGGCCTTGCCCTAACCGCCCGCACGCTGAGCCAGCCCGGGGCATGTTTCCCCGTCACCGATTGGCTAGGCTCACTCTGGGCGCCCGGCAGACCCCTGGAAAACCAACGTCTGGGGGCGGGGGATGTGCCTGGGGCAGGACAGGGCAGAGCTCCCTGCAGCAAGGGTGGGACTGGACTAGCCTGGGAGAGGAGCAGAGGCTGGGGGTTGCTGCTGGGTTCCCTGTGTGCCTCGCGCCCTGAAGCAAGGATTAAAGGAAAGCATGGCCAGTGTGAGCAGCACATCTCATCCCCACTGCTCCCCTTCTCAGTCGTTGCACCAGCCTCTGCTGTATCCTGGGAGCTGGCTTGTTCCCCCCTTGCTCTGATCTCCACGCGCCAGGCTGGGGGCCCCAGGATGGGACTGTCTCGTGTGAGGTTGAACTTGGCCGAGGTTCGAAGGCGAGTTGTGCCGTTCCCATGGTGAAAGGCTCTGGTGTGTCAGTGACAATTGCTGCAGTATACCTGTGTCCGTCTCCCCGGCTCAGGTTCGCGCCTTCAAAGCCATGTCTCTTCCCGCTTCTCCTGGGAGTCCCGGGGCAAACGCAGTGAGAGCTCAGCGCCATCCCTGTTAACTTCAGCTCACTTCGGATAAACCACAGACCCCCGGTCCAGGCCACAAACCCCCTGCCCCAGCCCCAGCGCAGAACTGGGCAGCAGGTTTCCACCCAACCAAGGGGCCAGGGCAGTCGCTTCCTGCCTTGTGTTTGCAACAGACGCGCGGCTGCGAGTCCATCCCCTGGCCTTACCTGCCCACCGGTGTCTCTGATGACCAGCAGCACAGGAGAGCTCCGCTTGCTCATGCTCCGGTACATGCTCTTCAGGCTAAAGCCGTCCCTGGCGGTGCAGTACAGCAGGCTCCACGGGTACCCGGTCACTCTCGGCGGGAGGTGGGGTGCCAGCTGGGAGCAGAGCCACGGGAGTCAGTTCCCATCGGGGTCCCTCTCTGCTCCCTGAGCTCCGGCAGGGCCCTTTCCCATTGGTGACTTCCACGCCCTCCCTCACCAGCTGCTCCCGGCCGTCCTCTCCTGGGTGTCTGGCTTTGGGCCGGAGGGCTCCCTGGGGCTGCTCTGCACTGACCTCACCCTGCCCATGTGACAGATCCGGGGCACTGTCTGCTCCCTCATGCTCTGAGGGGAGAAGTGGGGCACAGGCTGGCCCATGGCATCATCTCCTACAGGCCACCTCCACCTTCCTTCCTCAGGACTTGTTAGCATCCCAGGGAGGTTCCCGGCCCAGCTGGGTCCCCTCCTGGCCCATAGGGCCCCACCAGTGGCAGCCTGGCCCCTGCAAGTGGAGCAGCCTGGGGGCAGGGGAGAGGGCGCAGTAGGGGTGGCCCAGCCAGGCCTTCCCACACACACATGCTCCATGCAGACCAGACTCTACCCTCGAGGGGAAGCTTCCAGGGGCTGCACTGAAAGGCACCTAATGGGCTCTTCTCCCCTCCCCTGCCCCTGGCCAGGGCTTCTCCCAGAGTGGGACGTTCTGCACAGACAGCCCCCCGAAAGGCCCACTTTCTCTGGGGCTAATGGCCCCCTTAGTTCCATGGGGCAGGCCTCTGACACCAGAGGCATTAGACATTCACACTGGGAGGGATCCCCGAGGGCTGGTGCTAATCTGCATGATGAGCTGATCGATGCTCCGAACCAGGGAATGCAGCAGGACCCCACGGCAGCATTGCCTGGCAAGGCCCTGGGCCTCTTTCCACACTGGGGGCCTGGGCTGCTCCGGGGTGCCCAGAGAAACGGCCCACGGTTCACGCACAGCGAGGAGATGTCCAGAGGACGGGTGGAGGGGCCAGCTCCAGGCCAAGGGGCGGCCCTCGAACAGCCAAGCACATGGCCAGAGTCTAACCGGCTACCCAGCCGCGCGCTGAGGCAGCTTGCAGCCGGCCCGACGGGGCTCACCTGCTGCACCTCCCCTGCACGCAGGACCTTGCTCTCGCCATTCAACACGGGCTGATAGGGCTCCTGCGCGGGCGATGTCCGGCCTGGCTCCTCAGCGGCCTCGGCACACTGCAGGGGCTGGGCTTCCTCCGGGCAGCCAGTCTGGGGGGAGATGCCCACGCCACGTGGGCGAGGGATGAGGGACCCCAGCACAAAGCGCAGCACTTCCCCTCGGGCCCAGCCCCGGTGCGCCCAGCCATCGCCTCTGGAGGGCACTGGTGCCAGGGACGGGGCAGGCGCAGCCTACACCTGCCTGCGGGGCACGGCGCTGCCCTGCGTCGAAAAGGACGTTTTAAGCCCCCTGGGCAGGGTCCAGCTTGTGCCTTTCGGGGGCCAGGTGTGGGCGTCAGACCCTAGGCAGAGGGGTCAAGGCTGGCTTTAGCGTCTCCAAGTCTGGGCAGCGCCAGGACACAGCACAGCCTTTGGAGCGAGAGCAGCCCTGGAGCAGCCACGCAGCCCATCCCGCCTTCTGTCAGTGCCCTCCACTGGGAGCCATGGGAGTGGGGCCGTATAGGGCTGTGTGCTGGGCCAGAGCCGCCCCTCAGTCTGGGCCATGCCCCAGCTCCTGGCCACTAACCGTGCTCGGATTCTCTGTGGGCGTGGATCCCCAGGGCTCAAAGCCCTTCTGTCGCCTGCTGCCTGGAACCAGCTCCTGGGCCAGGTTGGGACCAGGGGCATCATTTCCTATAGACAAGGGGGCAGTCGCCCCCCTCACAGGCCTAGGGTTCCCCACCCCCAGACTTTCCGTCGGTTTATATGCTCAGTTGTTTTCCACTTTTTGCCCCCACCCCTAAGTTTGCAGGACATCCTATAACCACGTACAATGCTCCATGTGCTGACGTCTTCCTCCCCCCCCCCACATTTCTGTGGGGCCTTGCCAGGCTGGGGGAGCCCCTGCAGCTCTGAAACCTTTTACAATATCCTGACAGCCAGGCCAACAGGCACCTGGCCAGGAGCGAGTATTATGATGCACTGATGTTAAAAATGTAATAAATGTCCCCCAATCCAGCCAGTGTGACACCCCCAACGTGAGATTGGTGTAGAGCAGAGTAATCAGAGCTCCTAAAGGGCCCCCCCAATCCAGCCTGTGTCACAGCCCCTGCGCCCCTCCCCCCAGTGCCAGGCAGCCCCTGCGCCCTGCCCATGCCAGGTGGTGGAGAGCTGTCAGTGAGCAGGGCGGGAGCCAGGCGTGGAGAATGGCAGGGCAGGCAGTGCTGCAAGCAGCAGGGAGTTGAGTGGATGAGAGCCTGGGGGCTGGGATTAGAAACACTCTGGAGTCAGGAGAGCTGGGGAGACAGCCCGGCCCCACCCAGCCTGGCATCTGGCCCATGCAGGGCATTACCGTAGCCCCTCCGGCCAGGATGCACAAAAAGAGGCAGGCGCCTCAGTCCTGGCTTTGGGCCCCCTGTGACGCTCTAAACCCCCGCTGAGCCCTGCAGGTGCCTAAACTCCCTCGGCACCTATGGCTTTGCAGGAAACGTTCCCCACGTACCTGCCACTGGGCATGTGCGCTGCAGCCGTCCTCTAGCCACCCACCACCCACTAGCCCCGAGCTCTCACAGAGCAGGGGAAGGCAGGCAGCCCCCACGTCACCAGCAGGGCCTGATCTGTGAGGCGTCCCCTCGAGTGCCTTCCAAATCGGGGGCCTCGGGGAGACCATGCAAAGGAAACAGGGAGTGGGGGAGGAGGAGGCTAGGTCCCCTGGGAGGTGGGAGAGCCAGAGTCCAGTCCCCCTGCCCCAGTGACTCTATTTATCCATTGCAGCAGCTTCAATGAGAGAGACTGGGGGAACCCCACATGAGAATACCCCGGAGCTCTTCTCCCCTCAGGCAGTGGGGGAACTTGAGCCAGGAGTCTCCCATATCCCCAGTGAGTGCCCTAACCACTGCGCTAAAAGACAGTGGGGGGGGGGCGGGAGAGGGGGGAGCCTCCCCTGCTAACAGCACAGGCCCTACTGCTGCGGGAGGGCTGGTTTGCAGCTGAGCCCTGTAAGCAGAGACAGGCAATGACTCCGAGAGAGCGGTGGGGCTTAGCACACACCCTTCTCGTTGGTCTCTGCCAGGGGCATCTTAGATGGGTTCCCGCCTCCTGTGCCGGCTTTTGTGAACTGCACTGTGAGCACCTGTCTCTCCCCACTCAGCCTCCAGGGAGCTGGGTTCCTAACTGCTGCTTTGGGAATCCCGGCGGTGTTCCTGTGGGTTTCTAGACACCCACGCGCCGGCACCGCCCCTACCGCCTGGGCCTGTCGTGCAATCCGATGGCCCTGCTGAGGGTGGGACACATGCCCTCCCACCCCAGGCTTCACTTAGGGGCTTGCTGCCAGCATCGCCAGGCCTGTATTGCCACTGTGCAAACTGCCAGCTGCTTCTCAGCTGCTTCTGTGTGCAACTCAAGTGTCTGATGCGGCACGCGGGGGCCCAGATTAGGGCTGCAGGGCCACCCTGATTCTGGCATTTCCTGGCTTTTGAGGGCTTGACTTGGCAACTTTAACGTGGTGGTTTGGGGGGGGGGGTAATTTCCTAATTTTTTGGATAAACAAACTGAAAACCAGAAATTCCTTCATCCTGACCCCCCGATGGGACCAGCAGCAGGATTTAGGCCTTTTGCACCACAGCACAGACCTCAGCTACTTGAGCTAACCAAGGAACTGGTAACAGCGATAGGCTGTTATCCTCTGTGTGGACCAGAGGAGGACCAGAGGACTCCTGGGTTCTCTCCCAGGATCTGTGGGGGAGTGTGATCTAGTGGTTGTAGCCCCCTGTGCTTTTGTTTCCCCAGCCTGTCTCTGCTCCTGCTCCTATCTCCTCCCCTTCTGTTCCTCTCCAACTCCGGTCCCCAGTCACCTGCTGTCATCCAGTGGCTTATGCTACCTCTGTACCCCTTGCCCTTAGCCCCATGCCTTTCCCCTACACTCCACACTGCTCCTATCCTACCTGCCCCACCTCCTTCACCCTCACCATCTATATACCCCCCTTTTTCTTCCCACTCTGCTCCTCCCATACCCCTGGCTCCAGCTCTGGACCTCCCCCCGCCCCATTCCCATGGGGTTGCTTCCTCCTGGCCTCTGTGCTGCCTAAGCATGGCGAGACTGGCTCCTGGCTGCAAGTTCCACCACCTGGCAGCATGGTGGCCGTCGCAGCTGTAGAGGAGCAATTGCAGTGAAAGTCCATCCCAATCTCTGCAGTCCTAGGATGTTGCCTGCTCAGTTGCCCAGAGAGGGCACCTATGCAATTGGCGCTTAGGTGCTGTGATGGGGTGGAACATGCTCAGTGTAGACGGAATCTTCAGAGAATTTCGCTGACAAACTCTAACAAATCTCTACCGAGCATGTGCAAACTGAGATGATTTTTTCGTAGTCTCATAATTTGACCAAGTTCGGGCAAATATTCAGAGGAACAACACACGGCACGTACCTGTCACCAAAGTAACACCCCCACCCCCACCCGATTTCAAGTCCATGCTCTAACTCATGGAGGCACGAGATATTCTCAATTAAACAGCTGTAAGAATGTTTTTAACATGGAAAAAAATGTCCCTTCTCTCATCCTTGGAAATGTCTGAACAATTTTACCTGAAAGTTTTTTATCTAAATAAATCAGCACGAAGTAGGGGCCTGGCATGGGAAATTTTACGCTGCACAGTTAAAGTTTGGTAAAGTTACAAGCGACTGAGAACAGTGAAAGTGTCAAGCAACTTTACTATGGCAGCTCCAGCTATTACACATTTATGTAGCGCCAGGTAACTGGCTGTGAGCTGTACTTGGGACGTAGCATAAATGTCAAGCATCTGAGGAGTCTACACAGGTCAGTTATTAAGGGAGCGTTTGCTCTTTGGTGTGTGGATTTCCTGTTCAATATTGCACAAGAGATGTCAGCCCTGACTGATCTTAGACCTCTTCACAGCAGTTGTGCCATGAGTCAGGCAGAAATCACTGCCCAGCCCAGCCTTGCTTCTCCCCCCGCACCCCCACTGGGATAGTTCATCAGAAACTCACCCTGCACTCCCTGACTCAGGGCAGTTCCCAGCCCCATAGAAAAGGAAAACAAATAGACAAGGGGAAAAGTTGCAGGAAGAATGTGTCAGGTCTCCTCGAGTCCACTAACATCTGCTCAAGTGGAGTCTCAGGGCCCATCCAGACTAAAACCTGAAAGCAGAGTCAGTTGCTTTCAATCCATGTGTTCTCCTTGCCTCAGCATTTCCTTGGGCCACTTGCAAAGCAGCTCTCTTTCCGCACTAGAGTAACGGGAACCTGCCTCCCTGGGACACCGCTCTCTCCCCTTCCCTTTGCACGTGTGCTAGGAGAAAACCCCATGAAGAAGGGACAGGAAATCCCACATGTACCACAGCCAGAAACCAATTAGCAAGTAGCATGGATGGCTGAAATCACATTCCTTTCCACGCAGAGGCCTGCGTCCTGCAGCAGTCAGACCTTGACCCTGTCCCAGTGAGAAGCCAGCACCCCTGCCTCCAGGGCTCTGTTAACCACACGCAGGTCAGAACCAGCGCTGATGTTTCATAAACAGAGCTGGAGCTTGTCAGATCCACGTCGCCCCTGTTTGTTGTGATTGGCCTCACCTGGCACCAAAAAGTCACAATTTAAAAAGAAAACGGCTCAGGTTACACTGGGCAGCCGGTTGTGCCCAAAACGGCAGGCAGCTGCTGCAAGCTGAGCCCTAGGTCACGGGAGCTGGGCCCTGTCTACATTAGAGACTGCACAGCCGAAGCGGTAGATACTGCACACCACTAATGTAGACACATGGCCTGCGTGCGAAGTGGGCTTCGCTTGAGTGCAGGTCAATCACTGGTAAATTACCAGGGTACATCGCACCATCCGTCCCCTTCGCATTGGGGCCATGTCTACACCGGAGCTTGCCCCCAGTGCAGGGAGAGCAGTGCAGATTTCTGTAACTAGCAAGCATCTTCCCTTTCCATAGTAAAGAAGAGGGACACCCTCAAAACATTTACATCCCACCCTGTGCAGGCTGCCCCTGGGGTGCGGTGTCCCTTTCTCCCCTCTGCCCGCTACTTTCAGCGAGCAGCGAGTGCGTCTCCCGTGTTTGTGCAGCACCTGGAGAGTTGCAGGTGCACAGTTCAAAGCCAGCACCAGGAATTAGAGATGGGCCCATCCCTCTACCTCAAATTCCAGCTCTCAGCTCCTGCAGCCCAGGGCGTTTGGGCTAGATTGAGATGACTGGCTCCCACGCTGGCTCCAGGGTTTTGGTTCAAGACCTTCCCCAGGAGGAGTAACAGCAGTCGGAAGTGTCACAGCCTATTCACACTGGGCAAAGTCCCCTTGTTAAAAAGTCAATGTGAGCAAGCCAGGGACTGCTGCCCCAGAAGCAGTAAATCCTAGCTAGTGTCATTGCCCCATCTCACAGCTGGACCTGATCAGCCTGTTTCGGAAGAGAAAGAAGCACATTATGGAGCACGGCTGCCTGCAGTTGGTTCTGCCTCTCAGCCCCCATCTGTCTGCCCCGGGCACACGCGGCGTGGTACGTACCAGGAGAGTGTAGCGGCCACGGAGAGCTTTCATGGTGCCTGGGCGAGTGCCGCAGCAGGTGCAGGGAGCTGTGCTCTGCTGAGAGCTGCCCAGGGGAGGGGAAAGCCGGTGTCTGCCACTCCCATCTATACAGCACAGACTTCACTGCTTCCTTCTAGCTGGGCTCTCTGGCTGCTGTGAACCCCACCTCCTGGCACCACAGCCAGGTCATCAGCAGACAGCAATCTGTGCTGCTCAGCCCCGTTTGATAGCGTGTGCCTGGGAGGGGCTTACAAGGCAGATCAAATCCCCCCTCTCCAACTGGGGAAAGGACTTTAAAGGGGACTGAACGCTTCATAACTATTGTACAAACACCGTCCTGATCAGGACCTCAAAGAGCTCGTCACAAGCCTGCAATGAAATTGGGGTCCTAACCACAAAGCTTGTTCCCGTGATTGCATGCATGTAGCTGGCTTTGTTATTGTAGGGTCTCCCCTGGTACTGAGCTGAGCACCCTGCTTTGTTACTGGAGGACTGGTTACATGCTCTTTCTTACCAAGGTTACTCATGACTGCTGAAGGTGGGTTTATTTCTCTAAGGAGAAAGAAGCGATTGAAACAGTGGCTTTTGGTTTAGTTTTGGTTTTTTAAAGGCATAAGAAATACAGCAAATCTGCAAATGGGAGGTGGAAAGCCAGCCTAAGCAAACACTGCGATGATGAGCAAAGTCCCCACACCTGGAGGGCTGTGCTGACGGCAGGAAAAATATTCCAAGCATCAGCAGGAGCTGCTGACAACTGCAGAGAAAGCTTCGAGCTAGCGATCATTTGAGACAACAGAAACACACACCAGCACTCGCTGAATACAGTCAGTCCCACAGAGCGACCCGTGAAACTGCAGATCTCGCCAGATGCATCCCCACTCCTCTGCAGAGAGATGATCTGATAGCCAGCGCTGCTTCCACTCCACACCCGCTGGCCCTGTCTCTCATGTCCTTCCCCGGCAGCTGGCCACCATTTTCATTCCTGTTCCCTCTCAACCAGCCCCCAGTCCCTTTCCACATGGCCCATCCACCCACTCATTTCACATTCCCCACAGACTGGCACCACGCCCCCCATCTCCCAGTTTCACCCCCTCCCATTCCCCCTCCTGGCCTTTCATCCTGTTCCCCCATTGCTCAGCCCAACCCCTCCTCTTCTTGATCACACAACATCCTATAGCAGATGCCTCGGACAGGGATGTGTGAGTGTGAGCTAGAAGAATCCCTCTCTCTCTCCTGTTCCTCTTCCTTTCACCTGCCCTTCTGCATCTGTGTTGTGGCTTTGAACCGGAAGGTAGGTGAGGCAGCGCCATGGATCTGCCTGCTCTGCCAGCCGCCAGCAGCTGCTCCACAGGCCAGGTGTGGGAGTGGAGCTTAGAGCTCTGCCCGGGCCCATGTGCACAAGGCAGATCCCGAAGGGCTGCACTGCAGGAAGGGCTGCGCTCCCAGGAAGCTGTCCTTGGCACCTGCAGATCTTCAGCTTCCAGGATTTGTTTCTTCATCCGAATGAATTTTGTGCTGGTTTATCTGAGCTCCCCAGAGTCCTCTGTCCCTCCACAGAGCAGATCCGACGCGGGCAGCCGTGCTGCCAGCCCCCTCCTCCCCCACCAGTGTGCTTCCCTCGTCACCTGGAGGGGCCCCTGGTCCATTCCCCAGGGGCTGCTCAGCCTCTCGCAGGAGGCAGGACAAATTCTTGTGCTGCTAGACCTGTGACGCAGACCAGTGACTGGTCACTGGCTGGAGACCCCCCAAGCTCATTTGCACAGGCTGGTGAACAGCTGCCGGGTGCATCGGCTTGGCTCACGACTGGTCTGATTTTCAGAGGTGTTGAGCATCCCCAGCTCTCCCTGAAGTCAATGGGAGCTCAGCACCTTCAAAGCCCTGATGACACCCCTTTAGATGACAGTGCTACAGCTCCCCCGCAACAAAGGGCTTTATAGGCTGTCCCCAGTCCCCTGAGCTAGCCGGGCATCCTAGCTGCTCTCTTTGGTAGCCGACGAGAGAAATCTGCTCATGGAAGCAAACTCAGGTCTTGTCAGCGTGCTGCTCAGCCCACTTCCCCTTTAGGGTCTAGGGCACTTGGTGTGTTCGTGGCCGCTCACGTCGTGCTCCTGGCTGGTCACAGTTCCAGCCCAAGGACAGTGTTTGCTGTCACCTCTGGTCTATGTGGGACGGGAAGTTGTTATTTTAACTGCATGGCCTCCCCTGGAGGGCACTTACCAGAGAGCATACGGCTGGCAGGGCCCTGCCCGGCAGAGCGGACAGTCAAAGGCTTATGTCTTGTTGCTTTACACACGCATAAAGTGAAACACGTGCACAAGGTTTTTGCAGGATTTGGGCTCAAATGGTGTCCATGACAGACCAGTGAGGCAGGAATGTGTGCAAATTGTTCTCTCGTCACAGAGGGCAGGACCAGAGGCCATGGTTCAAACCACAGCACGGCAGATTTAGATTAAATCTGAGGGAAAACTTCCTACCTGTCAGAACAGTAGAACAACGGAGCAGACTGCCTAGTCTTTTCACAAGGAGGCTGGATAGCCATCTGTCTGAGATGGTTTAGACACAACATGTCCTGTGTCTGGGAACGGGTTAGAGTAGACGACCCTTGCAGTCCTTTCTGACCCTATCATCCTGTGGCTCTAAGCAGGGCAGGGGCAGGAAAGACGCAGGGGTGGAAAGCCATAGCTCCTCGCTGCAGGCGTCTGATGTCTCAGGGCACCACGCGGCGGCAGGGCTGTATTAGCCGTAGTTCACAGTAACACTGTGCACTGGATAGGATGGAGTTAATCCATCGCTAAGGATACGATTTAGTCCTGGCAGCCACAGCTTCTTTGACTGTACCAGACCTCCGTGATGTCTGCGACTTAGCCAGAGCCAGGCTGTGTGCCCCAGCCACACCCCTCCGCAGCTTCTGCTGGGGCTGGAGCTGGGCTGGGTGCCCCCACTTCAGCTTCGGCCAGTGGCCGGGCTGAAGCTGGGACTGGGCCCAGCCCCCCACCTGTGGCTTCAGCGGGGGCTGCCCCTCCCCGAATGGCAGTGGGGCTTGCACTGTCAGTCCCCCCATGGCGCTCCAGCTGCCATTTCCTCCTTCCTCCCCAGCTCCGTAGTAAAGTCACAGCCAGGTCACAGGCTCCCGTGAATTTTTGTGTATTAACCGCAACCTGTCCATGACTTTACGAAAACCGGGACAAAACGTCACCCTTCTCCATCGCTTCGCATGTCTGGGAACGCCAACAAGCTGGGAAACCCCAGAGCCTTACGGCCAAAACACAGGCCCATCTAGAGCCCTACTGCACCCGCGGGCAGAGCATGGGACTCCCCCGGCACCTGGCAGAGGCCATGGGGACAAGCCCTTCAGCAGCAAACAGCAGGTGCAATGGCACAGCATCCCACCCACCATGGGGGCACCCAGGTCAGGATTCAGCTGTCATCTCCCCAGCTTTGTCTGGCTTACCTGTGTCCCCGTCCCAGGAGAGCTCCTAGGTGACTGCTGGGACTTGTCTACAGTGGGGTCTGTGGGAGGGGGCAGGCGCAAGGGGGGGACTGGAGAGGGCTGTGGGGTCTGTGGGGGGTAAGGGAGGGGGCCGTGGGGTTGGTGCAAAGGGAACGTGAGGAGACCGTGGGGTCTGTGGGGGGGGATGGGAGTGGGCTGTGGGGTCTCTGTGAGGGGTAATAGGAGGTGTTCATGGGGGCCATGTGAGCCCAAACTGGCAGTACTGGCGGGCTGGGGAGAATCGCTGACAGATGCCCCCTTCTCCAGGCATTGGTTCGCGTCACGTGTTTTTATTTCTCGAACCAGGCATCCCGTGGCCAGCTCTGCCCAGCATGTTGGGTGCACACAGGGCAGAGCTCGGGCTCCTTGGGCTCCAGGGGAACATGAGCAGGAGGCGCCGGTTCCTGTTTCTGTGAGAGCCGCACCAGCAGCGAGCATCCCTGGGCTCTGGGGAGGGGACGGTCACGAGGTGGTTCCAGAGCCCAAACAGGACTGACCTCAAATGCAGCTTCACCTGGGGATCCAGCGCCAGCCTGCCCGTGCCGCGCACCCCTCAGGCGATGGGCTGGAGGTGGCTGGCTGGGGGGGTGCGTGCTCCACGGGCGGGGCAGGACGTGCTGCCGGCTGTTATTTTGGGATCAACAGGGAGGGTCGTGCCAGTGTTGCTGTTGTGGCCCGGCTGTTGCAATGCTTGTATTGGCTGTAAACCGTTCAGCAGCCGCCAGCTAGCCCGGGGCCTGTGTGCAGGTGGGGGCAGCCTGGACTGGGTCTCTTTGCCAAGGCGCTCGTGTTCACTGACCCCAGCCGGTGCCGCACAGAACTCAGCTCCTGTCCCTCGGCGCGCCCAGCCCTGCCTGCGGCGTGGCCGAGGGGGTGGCAGACATGTTTTCTTTCCTCTTAATGGTTTTAGTTGTCACTGAGGAGTGACTGTGGTGCCGAGCGGTGCGGGGCTGAGCCGGGTACGGTAGTTCCTCTCTGCCAATACACGCAGGGGAGCAGGAACCAGGGAAGACCCCACAGAGCCCTTATTCACCCCACACCGCTGCTGTCTCCCTCCAGCACACGGCAGCCTGTGGTGTGGGGCGCAGGGCTGGAGTGCTGGAGCAGAGCTGGCAGGGAGCAGCGGGCAGGGTGGGTGTGCGGTGCTCTGGGAACGCTCCTGGAAAGATCAGTGCCCCCCGCCCCACGACATCGGGGCCCAGGGGTAAGGGCCCTGGCTAGACCCCAAACTCAACTGCCCATACACGTCCCTTGCAGTCATGGAGTGCCACGAACCAGCCCTGGGTAAATGCTCAAGGGAGGGCTAGGGCTGCGCTGGCTTTCCCATCTGCCCCAGACAGGGCCCCTGCTCCTCACCCACCCTGCTTCATTGCTGGCTCTCTTCCAGGAGCAGGTGAGGGCAGGCCTCGTGGAGGGTCAGCCTGGGCAGTTCTGCCAGCTCTGCGCAGCTCTCCCCGCAAGGCAGGCCATTGTGCGTGCTCAGGCCTTTCCGGGGGACCCTCAGAACCGGCCAGCAATCCAGCACGGATGCTGCAGACAGACACACAACCCACTGGCTGCTCAGCTCCCCTGAGAGTCAGCCCTCGCCCACCATGCTCTGCAGCTCCCAGCACAGCCTTAAACATGGGAGAGACAAATGGTGGACGAACAGCCTGAGACTGAAAGACGCTGGGGCCAGATGTGCCCTCAGCTCCAGCAGGGTAAATCCACAGTAATGCTCTGCCTCCAACAGATTTACAGTGCACATTTGTCCCGGGGGTAATTAACCAAGACACGGTTTACCAAGAGTAGAGGTAGGGCAATTTTTAAATCCAGA
This sequence comes from Mesoclemmys tuberculata, assembly GCA_007922155.1. Classification (NCBI taxonomy): domain Eukaryota; kingdom Metazoa; phylum Chordata; order Testudines; family Chelidae; genus Mesoclemmys; species Mesoclemmys tuberculata. The sequence goes on from ML675625.1 coordinate 2,539,802, forward strand.
TTGGATGTTTTTCGGAAAAATCTGCTCTAGTTCAAACAGGACCTAATTCAGAGAAGACCTGTGCCCTGGTGTGTACAGGACAGGACGGAGGTCAGACTGGAGGGTTAGGATGGCCCTTGCTGGCCTGGGAGTCCCTGAATGTACAGTGGTGTGACTGTGACGCGCTGTGTCTGAAAGAACAGCCCAGAACGCCCTGTTCATCAATGTCAGGCAATTATGAGACATTCTGCGCAGGGTGAGCCTTGTGTAGTGTTATTTTAAAAATCTTGATCTGCTGCACACTAAGAGCTTGCTGGCTTGCATGTGCTACCAGCAGATGTGAGGTTATAGAGTATTGCTGAAAACGTTACTAGACTGTGTTGCAAGATGGGACATTCCCACAAACAGTCTTTTGGGCACACAGAATGGAGCGGCCAGACAGCGTAGGTGGCACTGTCTCTCACCCTTCCCGGACAGACTCCACTACCAGGGATTGTTTACAGTGGAGCTTCACAGAGTGGAGCACATCCGCAATGGAGCACCAACTGATCAGTGTGGACGACCTTCCCCCCCACCCCAGGTCACAAGTACCAACTGGTCCAGCAAGCTGAAAAAGACTCTAAAAGACAGGGAGTGACATCACGACTTGTCTTCACTCCCCCACAGCTCAGCACCTGAAGAAACGCCTGAACTTCGGGGGACCTAGGCTGCAAGGTAACGCAGCCTGTGAAATGAAAAGCTGCAAGTCTGCTGGTACCATCTCACAGGGAGAAACATTTCTAGGTTCAACTCATGTTTGAATTTAGATTGAGTTCTTATTTTTATTCCTTGGGTAACTTCTCCTGGTGTCTTAAGGCTACTACTTATAACCACTTAAAATTTATCTTTCTGTAGTTAATAAACTAGTTTAATGTTTTATCTTAACCAGCGGGGTTTGAATGGAAGTGTCTAGGACTCTTAGCTCAGTAACAAGCACTGGTGCGTGTCTTCCTCACACAGCGGGCGAAGCAGACTTATTAATGCGTTCATGCCAGACAGGAGGCAGTATCTCAGAGCAGTCCTGGCTAGTAAACAGCTTGGGATTTGTGGGGGTGACGAGCTGTCCCCTGGCTCTAAGATGAGTGCCTCGGTTGGGTGTGTAGCGCCACCTGCCGTTGTGTCAGCTGACAAGAGGATCTGGAGAGACTGGATCAACAGCAGAAGCATATTTGGAGGTCAGCACAAGCCAGAAGAGTGAGGGGGTTCAGCGGCACCCCGGATTGACACTGCTTCAGGCTCCCATCCGTGCCAAACTGAAATCGGGTTTGGCTCCTAGTGGGCAATGGCATCGCAGCACCAAACACCCTGCGGGTGGGGAGGGGGTTGTAAAGAATAAAACCTGCCAGATCAACTGTGTCTTTTGAGAGGCAGGGAGAATGTCAAAGTGATGGAACGAAAAGTGTTCTAAAAATTATGGATTAAAAGCCTCGGCCCCTTTGCAGCTGACCTTGAGCTGCAGCATCCCCTTTCCTCTGCCTTTGCACCTTAGCAGAGCTACCAGTCTGCCTTGTCGCCCGTTCAGCCCAGGGCCTGCCAGCCTCTCTCCAGACGCATATCCTCTCTGCTGCCCTTGCAGCCTCATTCGTCTCTTGGGGCCCATCGGTTCCCATCCTGTGCACCTAGAGCTGGCAGCCGAGACGTTCCTTTGAGCGACACATGGCGACACACCCAGAGACATAGCCGAGGAGCCTGCAGCGAGACACCCTAACTCCTCTATACACCCACAAATGACATTGGAGGGCTATCGCCCAGGTTGGAAGGACAATCACCCAATAGTTAGGAAATGCCAGTACTAAGGTACCCTGTGGCATTTTAATTTGCCCCCCCTTGTCCATATCTATTATGATACAGTCGTTAATTACATGAACACATTCTATTCCTACATAGACCCCTGCCTCATTTGGTGCACAGGTTGGACTGTGCTCACTGGATGAGGAGCTGTTCAATCTTTTCTTTTACCCTCCTCATTCTGTGTGTGTGGTCTGCTCGCTGCTCAACCAGGCCTCAGCCAAACCGGGCACCTGCAGTCGAGGGGACGTCAGGGCTGCCCTCTGTCCAGCCATCTCTGTACCATTGCTACTGAGCCCTTCAGCTGTCTCTTCAGCAGGAGCAGGATGGGGTTGGTGCTGTGAGAGCCGGTCTTGAGGTTGATTCTATCGGCATTTGCTGATGACGTGTTCCTCATGGCCCAGGACCAAGGAGACCTGTATGGGTGGAGACGTGCCAAGCAATCTATTCAGTGGCCTCCTCCATCCAGGGCAGCTGGGTCAAGATCTTGGGCCTGACAGTGAGGGATGAGTGACAGGTGGGGCATGGGTCCACTGCTCTATCTGGGCACATATCTTTCTGCCACCCATCCCTCCCTGCAGGAGACTTGGATCCAGCAAGGCCAGGGTGTCTGAGAGGCTGATGAGGTGTATAGAGCTGTTCTGGTGCCTTTCTCTTTGCAGGGGGAATGCCGGTGATCAACCAGCCGGTCCTGCTCCCACTCTGGTCCAACAGCCTGAGCCCACTCCAGGAACTGTGCTCTGCCTCCAGAAGATCCTAGGGGTTTTCTGCCCAGGGCTGCACTGGGTCTATGTGGGGAGGGCGGATAAGGCTTGGTTTGCATCCACAGCCAGGTGGAGCGGTGTGCGGTGTTGGAGTCCCTCTGGGGGCACCAGAGGTTGGTCCTGCACCTTGGCAGGGGTTAGACTAGAAGACCCTTGCGGTCCCTTCTCACCCTGTGGCTCTAGGAGTCTATGGTTGATGCCACCAGACTGGGAGCCCTCCTGCTCTACAAGGTGGTGCCTGTAGCATTCACACACCACATGGGGCTGCACACCCTGCGTGCCCCTCATCGTGAGCTCCAGGAGGTGAGGGCAGTCATACCTCTTGCATCTCTTGCTTTCCTCGAGCAGGTCCTGTGGGAGGGAGCGGCTCACCCGGCCTCCCCACCCTCCAGAACTCAGCTTCAGGCCCCCTGCCACGCACCCCTCCCCAGCCCCATGCTGCCATAGCTGGCGGCATGATATCCCGCCACTCCGCCTCTGAACCGCACCTAGAGAACAGCTGCCCAGGCTCATGCATCACATTAGCCCCTTCCTCCCGCTCATGTCCCACCCTGACACCAAGTGGCGAGACCTGCTGCCACCTGAGGAAGGTGAGGAATGCCCATGAGCCGGCCTGAACTCTGCTCTGGTCCTATGCCCAACGGGGATATTAGTTGGCAGCTCCTCTGTGAGGCCTGGAGCTTGGGTGCGGTTCATGAATGCTCGCAACACCTGTCCCTTAGTGATGAGAGGGAGGCCCTACCACACACCTGTGTGCCCTGAGGTTCTGGCTGTACCTTTCCCCTGCAGGGAGGACAGGCAAAGGCTTATGTCTTGCTTTGCACACGCATAAAGTGAAACACGTGCACAAGGTTTTTGCAGGATCTGGGCTGAAGGGATGGCCTGACAGCCCAGTGAGGCAGGAATGTGTGCAAATGGTTCTTTCTTGCCACAAAGGGCAGGACAAGAGACCATGGTTCAAACCGCAGCACGACAGATTTAGATTCAATCTCAGGGGAAACCTCCTACCTGCAGGAACAATGGAGCAGCCTGCCTAGGGAGATTGCGGAAGCTCCTTCGCCGGAGCCTTTCACGGGGAGGCTGTCTAGCATCTGTCTTGTCTGGTTTAGACAGAACAAATCCTACATCTCGGCAGCAACCCTTGTGGTCCTATCTAACAGGATTCTGTGATTCTATGGTTACGCTCACTCCACTTTTGGAAGGATGTCTGCAGCCACGAGGGCCAGAAACATTATTTAAATAAATAAATAGTAAGCTGAGATTCTGCACCACCAGGATATGTCACGTGGGCTGCATGAACACACTTCGTGGGCTGGCTCTGGCTCAGGCTGTACGCTCGATCGCCCAGCTCTAGAGCAACAGTCAGCAAATCCCCAGGTAGGGTGACCAGATGTCCCAATATTATAGAGACAGTCCTGATAATTCAGGGCTTTTTCTTATATAGGTGCCTATAACCACCCACCCCCGTCCCAATTTTTCACACTTGCTTCACCCTAGTCCCAGGGCGGCTGGAAATCTATCGCCACCAGAAATAATGAGATTTCTCCAGAACTGGAAAGATCATCAGGAAACAGCTATGACTCCAACATGGCCCCAGACACAGAAATATTCTCAGCCACTTGGTTCAAGACAGATCCGAGGGGCTCCAGAACAGCTTGGATTCCTGATGGGCTACAGCTCAGATGCCCGAAGGCACCACACCACGCCCACACAGCTGAGATAAAAGCTGAAAGTAAAGGAACAAGCAGCCCCTGCAATACACAGGCTTGGAGATGGGAGGAGAGATGTGAATTTAAGCAAAGCCAGTGTGTGCTGTGACGTGAAGCCAAGCAGAGCTCTCTGGCTGTGTGGCAGGCAGGAATTTGGCTCCGAAACGGACAAGACTGTTTCTGAAGCAGGGGTTTGCAAACAAACCCACATTGATTTCTCAGCTTCCCACAGTGAAGCTGGCAAAACAAATCCAAGGGAGATGCGGCTCGTGCCCATCCCTGCGGACTTGACACCTGGAGCTGTGTCTGCACTGGGAAAACACATCTCCTAACATGTCTAATGAGCACAGCTTAGTGTTTAGTGCAGACAAGGACTGGTTGTGTTTTAAAAGGTGGTTAAATGAATCCCTCCAGAGTTAGCTCCCACCAGCTAGCACGTTTATTAACTACAATTTGCCCTGTCTACAGAAGATGCCAAGTCATGTTCAACATGTTTTAGAACAGGGCATGTAAGGGAAGTGTGATCTAGTGGATCCGGGTTCCTGAGGGCCCCAACACAAAAACAGCCACTATTGACATTGAAATCTGTAAGACCTTCTTCAGCGACACAGCCTAGGAGCTCCCTGCCTTTTAGGTAGGGGCATCTTGGGGCCCGAGCAGCCTCATATCTACCCCAAACAAATGAGCAGCAGCACCAAACTGAGGACCATTTCACCAGCCAGCATGACCCTGGTTCATGGCGTTGCACCAGTCAACGTACCGTGACGTTCCCAGATCGGGCTCAATCCTGAAAATCCATGAATCTCTGGGGTGGCCCTGGAGGTGGTGCTAGGTAGGACGAGGACTGAAAGGTCTGATATGGAGTGATCAGTTTGTGAAAAGTAGTCACCCCCGGGTGAGAGAGAGCGTGTTTGTGTCTCATCATTTTCCTGTGTGAGTTCATTTGAGAGCGTAGTGATTGTCTGGTTTTACCCACACAGTTTTTGTTGGGGCATTTAGTGTCCTGAATGAGGTGCACCACATGTGGTAGGCATGTTAGGACCCATGGATCTTGAAAGGGGACTTGTGGGGGTATTGATCATCATAGCAGTATAGATATGTCATATAAAGAACCTTCTTCAATACAGGGAAAAAACCACACACCCCTACTTGTCACCTACCAGCCCACACTGGAAGCCATCCAGGGTATCATGAAGCAATGACAATCCATATTTGATGAGGACCACATCTTGAAATAAAGCTTCCCTGAATCCCCTCTTCTGGCCTACAAACAATCCCTGCACCTCTCCAAGCTCCCCGCACAGCAGGACCCACCAACTCAAAGCAGCAGCAGAACGTATCATAACAAGAGGTACAAAGCCAGCAGACATATCTTCACTGCTACAATGATCCACACCCCCACCACGCACCTTTCCAGATCCCTGGGAAGAGATTTATGGTTTCCTACAGCAATCTGTAATCCACTAGCCTCCTTTTATGTCCTGTGACTGCAGAGGTGTTAACAGGTCACTTCACCTTGAACGATCGCTCACAATATGTGTTAACTACGGATGCTAAAAAATCTATTCCCCCTTTTATTTAGCTGTGACAAGCTGAGTATCTTTCCCAGACCTGAAGAAGAGCTCTGTGTATCTAAAGCTTGTTTCTTTCAGCTACAGAAATTGCTCCAGTAAAAGATATTACTTCCCCCAGCTTGCCTGTCTTATGCCTCCAGCTGTCACTAGATGGTAGTGTAGGTAGTCTTACAGAATAGGAACGTCTTCAGCCAAAGGTTACTCTCAAAAAGGAAACCATATACAACAGAGAAGCTATTTGTGTGTTAAATTGCAGAGCAATGTGGTCAGTACCTGTATCTGTCACCTCTGACCACCTCCGACTGCCATCTGCCCACTCATGCGCTTGGGACTTAATCTAGCATCCAGATCCCTACGCAGCTTCAAACAGCTGCCTAAAAACAATACACCAGCCACCTAGGAAAATACTTCCCTGCGTCCAAATCATAGAATCATAGAATATCAGAGTTGGAAGGGACCTCAGGAGGTATCTAGTCCAACCCCCTGCTCAAAGCAGGACTAACCTCAGCTAAATAAATCACCCCTGCCCAAATCAAGAGTCAGTCCTGGAGCAGGATCTGCTCTTCTGTGTTCTAGTTCAAAGCCTGGTCTCTCCAGGACCTACAGAACTAGACACAGGAGTTTTCTCTCATTGGAATGGGAAGCTTCCCAAATTCTCAGCACGCACTGCCCAAGACATTTGAGGAATAGACCCGATGCATGTTTCTTAAACTTTCTAAAACATTCTTAAACCAGTTTTCTGTAACACAAGCAGTACCTGCAAAGTGCGCGATAGTGGCCATGTGCCATGTAGGGTATTTTATCTGCACTTGGGTGAGAGAACCTAGAATCATAGATGTGCCACCTAGCACATCTTGGGGGTATGCTAAAACCTCTGTGCTCTCAGTTACTACAACGATGAGCTCCCTATATAAATATCTGGCTAGGCAGGCAGATGTGTTATGGACTTCATGTAGCTGAAACGAACTTCAGGTAAGGCTAAAATCCAGACCAATTCTTTCACCTGACACTGTTGTTCAACAACTCAAGCACAATAGCATGAACCATGCCAGAACATGTACATGTGTATCCCTCTATAACATTTAATAGCCTTTAGGAGCCAGGACGGTCAGAAGGGAATGCACAGCGGTGTTTTTATTAACTGCCTGAGCAGCCAGATTAGATTAGATTAGATTAGATTACTGCCCAAGCGTCTGAAGCGCTTTGAGTTCACACTGACTGTGCTTAAGTAGGGACCTAACAGTGATCTGAAAGGCGAAAAAGAGATTTGTGCTTCAGAATGAGTCTATGCTCTTGTGGTTTCTTTCTAACACCCAAGGAAGGGACAATTTTGTATTTCTTTGTTTTTAAAAAAGGTTTTATCTTTTCCAGCTCATTTGTGACATTTAAAATTTAGGTTTTAATACATCAGTAATAATCCCAGGCATTTCCAGAGCATCTTAGACCCAAATATATATGGAGAATCCAGGTGTTCTGTTTTCTATGCACAAAGAACAACCATCAGTCAAAAACTATTTTTGTTTTGGATTCAGGAAAACAGCAAAAAGGATAAACAAGTGTCCAGTCTGCAGGAGAGAACACAGGGTGTAAGTCTCATCTGTTAACAGGCTGCAGCAATTCTGAGACCAAAATGGATGCTGTCAGCTCAGACAGGCAGAATCTTAGAAGTATATAAACAGCTTCAGGACACAGAAAATCGCAGTATAACAGCTTCAAGCTACGTGCCCCATATACAATTTCTCTGTATCATTTCTCCCACCACTGAAATGAGGAGGGAATGCAGATAGACTGTCAGAATGTAAATTAGTAGGAATTTGACTAGGACTACAGGGTTAACATCCCAACTAATTCTTCCACAAAGTGCCCTGGGATTTATCATGATCACAGGTGCTTAAAACGATAACTTCAATTTTCTTTGTCTGCTGGCAGCTCAAATAATCAATTTCTCAAACTAGTGAGCAAAGAAGCTTGTGTCAGCGGGAGACCCTGAATGTGCAGCTTTCACTCAGGGGAGGATATTTATTGCTGATGGTGTGTAGGTCTGGGAAATAACGCTGTTCCCAGCATAGGCTGCTCACAGCAGGAGGGCAGCCACAGCCCTGGTGACAGACTCCAGCTGGTGCACAGCGCTGGGCAGTAACCATCTTGCCAAAGGAAAAGGTGAGAGCAGCATCAGACAAGGGCTGTGCATGAAAGGTAAAAATACAGGCTGAGGTTTGCAAAGCGGCCTAGCGGATTTAGACACCTTACAATCAAAGGCAGATAGATGTTTAACACCCGCAACCTGCGTTAAGAAGCTCAAGCACAGTGTCACATTAGGAGGGATTCTGGCTGTTGGGTCTCTAACCGGTTCATTCCATGTCTAGGCACATGGTAATACAAAGAAAACATCTGTGGTGGACACACTGGACAGCAACTCAGAGCACCTGGGCTTGCTTTCTGCCTCTGCCATTGACTTCCTACGTGCTCTTGGGCAAGGCACATGCGTAAAAAGTGACCTCTGATTTTGTGTGCCCAATTTAGGTCCACAAGCCTGATTTTCAGCGGTGTTTTGTACCCACAACTCCAGCTGAAATTACTGGGAGCTGCAGGTTCTCAACACCTCTGAAAAATAAGGCTCAGGGTGTGTAAAGTTGGGCATCAAAAATCAGAGTGAATTCTGATCTCTGAATTTTGAATTCTGTGGCTTGCCCAAACTCCAACCTCAGGGGAATGTTCTACCCTAGATCTTTGCACAGAGCTCCTCAGAATCCTCCAGGGGGTGAGACAAATCCAATGTTCATCAGATCTTACAATACATTGGCCTGTTGCATTAATTGTTTGTGCAAATACATCACCACTAGGGGAGTGTGCTGAGCTGCTCATACTACTGCGTGCAGAGAACAACTGATGCATACAGCTATCATTAACGATTTTATTTATTTTTAATTTGCAGAATGAATCCAGTGCACTGATCTTATGGGCTGCCATCTCCAGTTTCCTCAGAATGGAGCTAGAGCTAGGTGTGTCTGTGGGGCTGGGGGTTGTTAATTTTCCTTAATTGATCTGTGATTTATTATTATTATTGTTGTTATAACAACAACAACAGGATAAGGCATCCAGAAAATGCAGCTTTTTCCTGCTTTCTATGATGCCCAGGGAGGGAAATTGACCTAAATGCAAACCTGAGCTATAACTTCGAGCTCTAGAAGATAGGTCTTAAGAGACTCTTCCAGCTTCTTGACAAAAAACCGTATAATGTGATGAGTTATACAGGGATTAAAAATAAACCGAACAATAATCTGCCACCTTTCCCTAGTATTTGCAGATTAGACATAATTTAACTCAGTTCTAAAAGGAAGCGTACAAAGGCTGACCTCTAAGACACGGCAATGACAGCAAACATACATATATACAATTTGGTACACAATAGATCCTGCATACTAATGTGCTTTCCGGAAAAAACGGGAACGTCATGCACAAGTGAGAGAAGAGAGGAGGACTGGCAGACAATACAGCTACAAGGCTTAACACTTCCATTTGTCTTGTACGAGAAAATGAGATGGGAATGAGATGGCGGGGCCTCTCCCATCGGCAGATCCGTGTAATGTACTGCTCGATGCTGCAGAGGGGCAGCTTGCTGTGTACTGGGTTTAGGGATACTGGCTTAAAATGAGGGAAGAGATTTGGCAGATAACAGAATGTGTGCCATGCAGTGCTCTGGCGCTGCACAACTGGATTCAGCCAGGACCCCCAGAATGCTACGAACAACCAGGGAAAAATACTTCTCCCCACTTGGGGAATAATGGAAAACCTGACCCACCTAGTACAAACTGGACAAACAGGCTGATGGCACATAAACCCCTAGTGATCTGGTCTCCCTTTATTGCCCCTGTATTATCTCCCTACCAGAGAGCACAGCTCTTTTGAGCATGAACTCCTTTGATTATGGGATGGGAGGGGAAGAGATTTTGGGGGGAGATCTTTGCAGAAGTAGCAGCCCTTTGGAAGAAAGGCCCTAAACAGGGACTAATACCTCGAAGCCACATCCCAGTTCGACTTAGACTTTCTATCAAGCAGACGGTGGCATCCTTGGACTGAACATGACCAGCCCCTGGTGCAAAGGGCAGTGGATGCTTGCTGTGCATCTCCTTGGTTCTGGGTTGCTCAGCTGTATTGAAGGCCAGTCATTAACCAAGGGAGTCTCTTCTCCCTCTGATAGGGCCAGTGGAAGTATCTCAATAGTACGGACTGACACACAGCCCCTCCTCTCCCCGCCAACGTAGGGATCGTCTTAATGGCATGGAGAATGCAGAGGATCATCTGTGGCTGCTCGGTCTGTGCCCCCGCCCCGTGCAGCTCCGAGCAATGCAGGACCTGCAATCTTGGGTGGATTTTAAAACGGAAAAGGAAAAGGATGTCACAGCCCTTCTGGACTGGCGCTGAAAGGAGGCCCAGTCCGCCCCTGCACGCAGGCACTGTCACACTCCTATTGGGAAAGCAGGCGGCTTCTTACCCAAACACAGATTAGCATCTCTGGCCTGGCTTCTCTGTGCGAGCAGCAGGCTCTTAGCCAGGGGAAGGATGTGTGCATGGCCCTGCTTAATTACTGAGCGCAATCATCCTCTGCGAGAGGCCTGCTCTTCGGAGTGTTTTGTGGAGCTAATACCCCAGGGGAGCATGAGGCTGGAGAGTCCTTTAGTCATCACTGTTTGGAACGAGGGCTCTTAATTTACCCTCTGCTGAATACAGTCTGACCTGGCACAGGATTTCCCCAGCGTCTGGGTGGCAGGGGATGCCCCAGGAACTCAGAGGGGAGGGCAGGAGCCATGTCAGTTGGTCTCCCGTAGCTTTCCTCAGCCCTGCTCTCCCCTGCCTTTCCGCCTCGCTGGATCCCTTCCACCGGACCTGGTGCGGTGTGACACCAGAAATCAAAACGTGCTAAATGGCTCCCATGTGACACACCTCGGTTTCACTGGCAAATTAGAACAGATTTTAACTGCTAAATCTCTTAAAAGAGAGGGGTGGCTGGCGGGGCAGGGCAGGGCATTCTCCAGGGCCAGGCACCTTGCTCCTGCCCTTGGGCTGAACGAGCCAGGATGCAGCGATCTTTGCAGGCACACTGTTTGAGGGGCTGGAGGTGTGCTCCCTGCAATGATAAGGGGCAGAAAAGCGTTTCTCTAGGAGCGTGGCAGGCTGAGTTCCAGCTGCCTTGATTTCTTTATTGCTGCTGAAATAGGCGCCTCTCTCATTACTACTGAAGTAGAACTAAGTAAATAGATGACCGTCAGTCGAAGTGAGGCTGGCCCGCAGCTCAGCACATCTTCCCCCAGCTCTCAGGTGGTTGGATGACTTGCTCACCTGCCGTGGGACATTCCCTGATCTGGCAATGCAGGAGATCGGACCCTGGAGAGGCCTGCCTGCCTCTCACCAGCTGACCACAGCACACTCGGGCTTGCCACCTGCCAGGAATCTCATGGGCACTGGTTCCCCCATCGTGCCTGCTCACAGCCCCACTGGGATCTTCTGATCACTAGCGGACGCTGCAGTGCCAGGTTACAGGCAGCCAGCTTGCTTTCCTCCCCGCTCTCTGGGACAGGGACACAAAGGGTGTGTGGTTCTTTCTGCCTCTGACATCGTCACTAGCAATAAAGACTTGGGAGCCAGAATTTAGCTGGCACCAAGTTTCACCTACCTGATGGTGCCTCTTCTCCTAGCTTGGTTAAGTCCCTCTGACACTCCTGACAGTCTTTTCTGGTGTTGACTCACCTAAATCGTGTTGTTTCTTCTGCAAATCTGGCCCCTTACTGATTATCATCTTTTCCCAGGTCACGAATATATCACTAACCCCAGTTTGTGTTAGTGATATGCTAACAACTTTGTGCCATTTAATCCTATTCCTTGTGTTCTGTCTCTTAGCTAGTTCCAGATCCATGACAATACTTTTCCTGCTATATCTTGACTACATTGTGTCCTTAATAGCTTCATGTGAGAGAAGCTCACTTTGTCAACAGATGTTTTGAAAGTCCAGATAGATTTGGCTCTCCTTCAGCCTGAACTTTCCTGAAGTGTTCAAAGAATTCAAATAGACTCACAGACAAATTCTGACCAGAAGTAAGGTACAAGTTTTTAAACAGTGTGAGTAATTAGCCACTGGAACAACTGACCCAGGGATGTGGTGGATTTTCCATATGTGCAGACTTTAAATTAAGCCTGCACATCTTTTCAAAAGATCTGCTTGTGATGGGTGCGCCCTGTCTTCGCCCCTTGCACACTATTGTAATAATCTTTGTACCAAGTTTGCCTTGTGAGATATCATTTGAAAACTCATAATCTGCTGGTCAGTATTGTCCTGGTCAAATATGTGTGTATGTCGCGTTATCAGATTCCACGGTATGGAATTACTAACATGTGCTCCAAGTCTGGGGAGTGGCAAAGCCTGGGCCTCAGAGACAAAGGGCAAGCGGATGCCATGACCAGGGGTAAACAAGGTCGATGGGCTAAGTAGAACCTGCTAAGTAGCTACTCATTGGCAGGAAAAGGAGAAAGGGCTGAAAATCTACATCTTAGCAAAGAAGCCGCATGAGGGGTCTCGTCTACACAATCTGCTACTCCCACCTGGAAACGCTTCTCAAAGGGAGGACAGGACTCTAAAAACAAGGGGCAGATACCTCAATGAACCATGCCCCTCCTCTCTCTCTGGCTATTGATTCGCTGCCCCAGTGGGAAGAAAGGAAGCAGACATTACACAGAAGGGGTCCTGGTCTAAGATAGTTGGCCAGTAAGACTGTTGAGAGCATGTGGTGAGAAAAACTTGGCTTTGAATTTAGCAGTTTGTTAAGTTAGGTACGAGTTGTATTTTATCTTTATTGTTCTTGCAACCACTTCTGACTTTTATGCCCCATTCCTTGTACTCACTTAAAATCTATCTCCCTGTAGTTAATACACTTGTTTCACTGTGTTATAAATCCAGGGTATTTGAACTAAAGTGTTTGGGAAACTCCATTTGGGGTGTGGCTAACAGCTGCCTTCTCCCTAGTGGGTCTTGCACTTTTGCCTCTCCTAGTGGGCCAGGGCGTCACTGGTTAGCCCATCTCCCCGGGGAGGGGCGGAGGGACCCGGGCCCGCCCACTCCTCCGGGTCCCAGCCCAGGGGCCCTACGAGTAGCAGCTATATACTGCTGGCACCGTACTTGCAGCTGCAGACTTTTCCCCTGGGATATTTTCCCCCCTCTGTCCTTCTGGCTTCTTGAGCCCAGTACCTTCCTCAGGACTCTGCCTCACTTCCACACACCGCTGTACTCCGTTCTGCTCCTCGTCACAACTCCACACACCCCTCTGCTCAGTAGCACCGCACGCCTACTCCTCCAGCTCATGCACTGTCTCTCAGGAGTAGAGAGTTTTTATCAGGCACCTGGGTGGGGCCTTAATTGGTGTCAGCTGACCCTAATTACCCTCTAATGACTCTGGCTAGTCTACAGGGAATAAAGCCCAGATCATTCTAGAATTTACATACTGCCCTTCCAGAACTTTCCTACTGCCTTCTGCCCTTGTTATATCACAGGGGTCACATTAATAAAATGATGGACTTTAGATGAGCTTGTATGGTCCAGGAGATGGCTGGGTAGTACAAGACGTGCATTTCTGGGGAAAGCCTGGGACTGGGTGTGCTGGGGTCACTCTCGTGGTCGACACATGATGTCTGACTACGGGGAGGTTGGGCGGGGTGAAGGCAGGCCCCCCTCCCCTGACCCCTCCAGAGACCCTTCCACTCCTGTCACTCTTGGAGGAGGGGGAGAAGAGGTGTGAGCAGCAAGTGGGGAGTAGCTGAGTGAGACTGGGGCCTGCCTGGACACCCCATGATGGCTGGGCTCTGTGCCACCCCACAGGGAGGGCAGGTGGCCTTTGTCTTCCAGCCCATACCCTGCCCATGGCAGCCCCACGCTGCATTCCCTGTGGCGCTGAAGGGCTGTAGCTGCAGCACCGGGTCCATCCCAGGCTGACTCCTCCAGCTGCAGTATGTGGAGGCCGGGGGTGGGGGAGAGAGGCAGAGGAAGTTCTGCCAGCTACTGGCTGGAGAGGCTTAGCCTCCCCTGACCTATGAAGCCCACCGCCCATGGTCACCCTGCTGTACGATTCAGGCTGGTTAAAGCCTGGGTGTGACTGGCAGGCTGCAAGTGCACGGCCACAGCTGGGAGTGACTGACACGCTGGGGCTGTTTGTGAGCAGAGCAGTGTGAAGGGCACCCAGGTGAGAGGGCAGGGTGACACAGCTCCTCGCATGTCTAAATTACACCCTGGGGCTGTCGCACTGATTCGGCTCCAACAGAAGTTGTGGGTTTGATGCAGGAATTTACTGGGTGAGCTTCTCTGGCCGGTGTGACACAGGCACTCCGTCTGCAGGGTTCTAATGGCCCCTTCCAGTCCTAACAGCTAGTGAGCTGCAACGTTCCTGTGCAGAAGCCAGGCTCTCTAGACCCTGTCATATCATGGCCGTCTGGAGGTTTTGTATTTCTATTTTAATTGTCCCCAGTTTGGCAGGTACAGAAATAAGTTGCATGGGTCCGTAGTTCTACAGATCCCCACAGAACCTTTGCTACCCGGACCAGCCCCGCAAGACGGACAGTGCTGGTCAGCACCCCAGCCACTGCACTCAGAAGACATTTGGAGCCAGCCCACCTGAGCCAGGTGATGTGCTGTAAATTCAGTTTGTCCTGTGTCTTTCCCGTTGGTAGCCCAGGACCCCAGAACTAACACTGCTCTCACTGTGGAGAACTCCTGGGAACGTTAACTGGAAGGCAGCACAGTTCATTCAGTGCTGACTTAGAGGAAGAGGGGCACCTGCTCACACACCATTGCCACCTCTTGGAGCAGCACAGGTTTGCAATAGGTACCGCCTGGCCCCGTTGTCACCCGCCCAAAGATGCCTAGCAAGGGAGAGTGGACAGGATGGCTGGAGGAGGAACGTCTGCGGGCCGGTCTGTGCCGGTGAGTACCCACCCAAGAAAGCAGTAAATTCTGCCCTGCCACCTCCAAATCTTCTGCCTGCAGATGTTTAGTGAATTATAGCGACCACTGCTTTCATCCTATTCTATTTCCACGCCTGTGTAAATTTCTCTCTCATGGCTTTGGACACGGACAGGATACTTTCAACCCAGCTTTCTTACTGAGGGCAAGAAGCACAGCTGGTTTTGCCATGGATCTCCGAGAGGATGAATCTGCAGGCTTCACTCACAGACACAGTTTCAGAGCGAGCCATTTTCCCTTCTGTTGCAGAAGTGTGATCACTTGCAGACTGATTTGCTCTGCTGTCACCTCTTCCAGATGTGAGACAAAGGCCTGGGTGCTCTGCAGCATGTGTGTCGTGCGCTGTGGGGAGAGACCTGCTAGCACCACCAACCAGGGTCAGGTGCTCCTCCCAGTAGTCCTCTTGTGTGGGAATTATCTAGTGCCCACAGTCCTGGATCAGTGCACTGGGCAAGACACCCAGCGAGAGTCTCAAGTGGTGCAAAATGGAAAAATCATCCAAAGACTCGCCCTGATGCCCGAGACATGGAGCAACTGGAGAGAGCTTGGAGACCAGCAACTGTAACAATGGGAGGCTGGTGGGAGCGATGAAGCAGGTCAGCCTGTTCCCCAGGCATAACAACCTCTCCCCCCTTCGCCTGTGGGACCCATCATCACAGAGTGGAAGAGATCCAGGGGAAGAGGGAAGGTGCAACTTTTATGGACAAGTAAGACAGGGCTGAGGCCCTGGAGCGGGTTTCACAGAGGTGCCAGATGCTGCCTCTGGCACAGGACAGTGGTGCCTGTGCAGGGACCCTGCGAAGGGTTTCCTTGTGTGGCTATTTGTTACCACCAGGCTCCAGGCCACACAAACAAATGACACCCAACAAATACCTGACTCCATGCCACTCATTCTTCTGCTCTAAATGTGAAAGGCCCCAAGATATACTACCACCCGGGGAGGAGCAGAGACAAGGGAGCATACCCAGACGAGAAAGACAGAGGGGGTTCAGGGCAGAAACGGGGGTAGGGAGGGGGAGTATTGATGGATGGCCTGAGAGAAACGGGCAGGAAGGAGCAGAGTGAGGGAGAGATGCAGCCAGCTAGCCAGGGGGCCAGGCTTAGGAAGAGAAACAAAACGACAGACTTCCAGAGAAGGGCTGCTTAGCTCCGTGTCTCAGTCTGTGGTCTCATGGTCTCTAAATTGTTTGCAGTAACGAAATGAAGCTGCAGATGACACCAGCCTCTGGCTAGAGAAAGGCTGGTGTCCCCCTTCCTGGTGTTCACCCATCATCCGCTCCAGAGAAACCCCTTTGCGCCACTACGATTTGACATGAACATTCCTCACCATTGTGACTTCCAGTTCAGCTGCAGCAGGGGCGCCCCAGTGTGGACGAGATGTCAGGAGCCACCAGTGTTTTAACCACCATGGTGCATCTGCTCTGAGCAGGGCAAACAGCACGAGATTCACTTGCCAGCAGCTGCATGAGCCTGGTTTGTGCTAGATCATTTCCAGCACTGCTGAGCCAGGCATGCAATGGGGGAAATTTTAGGAAAATAAATTCAGCCTCGGTTGGGAATCGAAGGACTAAGGGTATGTAGCTGGGCTAAGGGGGTGGGGAAGCAACAGCAGTTGGCAGATAACCTGAGAGTGCACACAGAATCTTCTCACTACTTTCATTTTCTTAACTGGAATCAGAGAAAGGGGGAGCAATCATGGGGCATTACAATCAGCTGGATTTCTACATAGATGTAGAAAACAGCAGGGAGACACCAATGGGCTGGGGAAAAGCAAATGCTCACACTGAGCAGTTGTACAGGTTACCAAGTAAGCCAGAGTACAGGTACCAGAATTGGCCCTCAATGCCAGGGGAGTAACTGAACATCCAGTAATAAGTGTTGCTGGCCTTGCAAAGACTAAATCTGGCCAGACCCATTGGTGGGTCTTTTTGATAGAATTTTAAAAATGAAGGGAGAAAGGGCAGCAAAATGGGGGCTGTACACCTGGACCTGATACCCTGTTTCATGAAATCTCACTTGAAAAAGGAATTTGGACTGGCTTCTGTATGAACACTTGTCACAGGTACCATGGTTCGCCGGCACGGAGATCTAGAAGGCTGTGCAACAATCTCCCGAGGGAAGGTACGGAAGCTCCATTGCTTAGGACATTTCAAACTAGCTCTGAAAATGTATTGCCAACCACGATGCATGGAAATCCTGCCCAGGCAGAAGGAGGATCTCAGTAATCGGATGTGTCTCCAGCTGGAAAGGCTATGATTGCGAAGCACTGGATTGGCTCAGAGACCTGCTGCGGTTCATCCCTTGTGTGCATCCTTGTTGCTATGCACAGATGTTGCCAAGGGGAAAGAGGAGTGGACTGTAGCTGTGGTAACCTGCTATCCATAGTAACACAGCTCTTGGTGGTGTAAAACAGTGTAAGAACTGGATAAGAGATATTCAGCTCAGGTATATTGTGTTTACTTATCTACATAGCACAGAGCCTTTTGTCTCAGCAATCCATGCTGCCATGGCTTCCTTCCTATGCACCTTTATGTCAAGGTATGTGGCAGGTAACCATGCCTTCAGCACCCTCCAAGCTCAGGCCAGGGCACAACAGATGCACCCAGCCTCAGTTCCCCCTTTTTTCCCCACCCATGAAAGGGACATGATCTCCCAGGGACTGATACAAAACCTACCTCTGGACATAACTGATTCACATACACCCATGCAATAGCTCCCCAAAGGCGTGTAGTGAAACTATTCTCCAGTTCCCACAGTAGCACCAAAAAATACAGCAGTTTTCCACTCCCGCTCCCAGGACATCACCCCAAGTCACTCGCAGCACTGTGTTCTCAGTTCCTCTGGCCAGATCCGGCGCCGTTGACTAGTCCTCCTGCAGCCCTTCACTCAGACCTCTGCACCAAGGAGCCCGTCCTGCAATGCTCTGCTCCCCGGGCAAGAAGCTCCAGGCAGTTCTTCCTGGCAGCCCTCACCCTCCTACATCCAACTCTCCCAGACTCCTACTTTCTAGGACCCAAGGATGCAGGCTGGCTGACCTGGCCTCTGCTCTATTAAGGGACCTGTGTCCCCCTGTGACAGTACCTTTCAAATCCCCAAGGAACAAGTTTGGTGCCCAGAAGTCCCTGTCTTTGTTCCCCCAGCGTCCCAGACACTCACACTCAGCGCTCGCAGAGCAGGTCTTACGTCACAGCGCTGCATTGATGTGAACTAACTGACCCTCCCAACCGTCCCTGGAAGCTGCACACAGGTTAATCCCCAGGGTCCAAACTCCGATTAGCTGAATTTTGGGTTATCATGAATTCATTTCTATCCCGTCCATCCAGCATTTGGATGGGAGCTGGAAGCCATTGACCTGAAAGTGGCTGATGTCCCCAGAGATTTTCAGGTAACTGGATTTTCCCTGTATTATCATCCCCATTTCCCAGCTGGGGAAGTGGAGGCAGAGGGTGAAGCATCAGTGGTTGCCCTCAGCAATACCCTGTCTGTCTGTCTGGCACTCAAAGCACTCAACACTGCCCCACTTTATCTGCCACGGTCCGTACTCCCCTGCCCCATCTCCGAGTCTGGGCCTGAAGAGCAGTTCCACAGCCAGCTCAGGGAGAGCATTTATGTCACTTCCTTCCCCTGCCCAGAAAGCTTCTACCCGAAGGATGGGGTCTGGTCTCCCATGGGCTCGAGAAACAAGGACTCTCCCCACACTAGACACTGTTGATGCCTCGTCTCCATCCCAGCAGGCAGTTTGTGCAGAGCTGTCAGTGTGCCCCAGCTCCAGCCGGGGCTGCGCCAATGCACCTTGGCTCACCCCCGGGGTGCCACAGATGCCATATACACGCCTCTGCCTTTCCTTGTTCATAGCCAAACCGAGAGCTGACTGGCACTCGACCCCGGAAGCAGTCCAGGCAGTGGGGAGCATCGCGCCCCAAGAGCCCAGAAACACCTGGCTAGAAATGGGCGATGCAAAAGCAGCCCGGTTGCTATGGCGATGGTGGAGCCGTTCTAGACGTGACGCGGCTACGCTGCACAGCTCTGCACTGGCTGGGATGCTGGCTGCTGAAGAGAGCATTGCCCTTGGAGAGGCATTAATACGCAAGGGTACCATGTCCGCCGGCTACAGCTCTCCCGCTCCTACGTGCTCCAGCTTCCTCGGCTTTTCCTGAGGGCATTCAGGTGGAAACGAGGGCTTTGCTGCTGGAGTTCAGCTCCTGAGTCACACCTGGCAACAGAGCAACAGGCTTCAGACGGGGCTAAGCCAGCAGAGGAGGGAGCACAGATCACCATGTGGAGCAAGCCAATGGCCTGTCTCGCCTGGCAGTCTGGCTCTGGCCGTGGCCAGGAGGCGGCCGCATTCAGCACAGAGTAACAGACAGCAGCAAGGGGCACAACCTCTTTGGCCAGGTTTTCAGCTCCAAACTGCGTGCATTTGCTGCATTGTCAAACACGCACCTGCTTTGCACGCACAGCTGAGCACGTGCATGCTAGTGCGGGCTGAGCAGTCGGGCCTGGCTCGACAGATTCCGGTCTAGCCCTGTGCATAGCAAGCCCAAATGTGTGCGCACACTTGAGGTAGCTTGTGTGCATGGTCGGTGTGCAGCGTTGGCCTGGAAATCAGGTTCATGCAATCATCTGCCAGGACCACGTGTGCATTAGCAGAGGATAAATGGGATTTGTGGAGGGACTGGGAATGGGACACGGAGCTTTTCCCATGGAGATTTTCCAAATCCAGCCTAGGTCAGCTGTGACTGAAAATTGTTACACACTAGCTGTGCAGGGAAATGAGCTGGGGTCTCACTCCATTTCCAGATCCCCATTGGTACAGCCCCCTCCCAACTAGCCCTTCTTTGGCTTGCTCAGCCCCTGCCTTTGCTGTGCCTGCTCTGCAAAGGAGCACTGGATTTTCATTTCCCAGGGTCTCTGCCTGGCATGAAATGTGCTTAAAAGTGTAAATACAGAATGTGGCCATCATGGGCTGAGACAGCAACGTCTCTCCACAGGGCTCACCGTGGCCAATGAGCCTCTGCTCAGACCAGGGATAATCTTTGCTAATCAAAACCCACCTCACGCCTTCCTGCAGCATCCCAGGGAGTCACTTGGGGGATGTCTTCACAAGGAACAAAACAGATAAAGGATAATTAATGTCCACATGCCAGAGTACTAATCTGGTTTGTGTGGGAGGGCCTGGAGCATTTTAAACGACCATCAGTGGCAATCCCGTAGGTGCTAAATATCAGAGCAGCACAGAGGGGCGTCTCGTGCAAATCCTCTGGGTGGAAAAAGATTGTGAAATTCTATTAACAGTGTCCTCAGGCCATGGCAATCCATCAGTGCTCCCCTTTGTACAGAATTGATTTTCTGAAAGCTACTGCACATGATGGACTGGCTGCTGAAAAGCCGCCAACAGCTTCCCATTGGGCAGCAGCAACCAGGAGCTCTTGGGCTTGCCAACTGGTGGCGAGACTCTAGGCTGGACTTAACCACGTAGCAGGATCTAGCAGCTGGGCTTGCGGAGCGTGTGCAGCCTGCAGCCAGCACCTTGCCTGAGACAGCCGCTGTGGGTAGCTGAAGGGAAGGCCCCTCGCTGCTGCCAGCCAGGCTGGGATCATGCTAACCTTCTCTCTCTGTGCGCCGCCCACCTGAACACCAACGCTAATGCCTCCGCCTGCAAAGGGCCCTACCGTACGCAGTGACTGAGGAGTGAACTGCAGCCCTAAGACAACCAGGGGGCCGGGATCTGCACTCTCACTTCCCTGCACTTGGCTACGAGGAGTCTAAATCCTACGGAAGGTGTTTGTGTGGCCCGGGAAGGGGGCTCACCTCGCTCTAGCGCGGAGGAGGCTGACAGCTCTCACGGGCTCAGCCCGCACTAACCAGGCACCTGGAAGGCTTGCTCTGCCTGCAGGGAGGACGCTCAGAGAGGGAAAGCCTGACAGAGGGAGGGGTGGTTCCACGGGCAGGGCTGCTGTGCCTTAGACAGCTGGCCACAGGGACAGACAGCAAAGAGGAGAGACAGGCCCTGCCACCTGAGACTGTATGGACCAGGTACAAACCAGGGGCTACCCAAAGCAGGGTACTAGCGGGAGGCCCTGACCCTGACCCAGGACACTGGAACCTGCAGATAAGCTGAACCCCAGAGGGTGACCAAAAACCTGCTTCACAGACTGATCACCTTGGCTCGGATTCCTCCGGGGCAGGAGAGGGTTTAGAGGGCAGGGCCTCTGAACGGCCAAATTGTGTCCTGGTGGGGATTGGGGGGGACTCCTGCCTCTCTCAGGTCCCCCCTTACCACAGCATCTGAATACCTGGCAATCCCTGGTGCCTTGCTCCTCACAGCAGGGCAGGGCTCTCACCCCACGTACAGACACCCGGGGGGCATGGAACTCGGCCACTGTTGCACAGGAAGCCTATTGTGAATCAGGGACTTGAAGCTGATTCTATTAAATGCGAGCTGACATTTTAACCACTGGCCCATCTGCTACTCCAGGCTAGGCCAGGCCGGGCTATCAGCATACGCTACAGGAGCCCGTCTCCTCACCCGTGTCTCAAACTGGACGGTGAACTACTATCCCCTAGCACTGAATCCACTTCCGCAGGCTTTGCTATCCCAGGGTTATGGCAGTGAGTTAAGGGCCCGCTGATGTTTTTATCTATCTGCTCAGATTTGCAGGGAGGAGCTTGGGGCTGATCTACACTGAAAAGTTTGGTTTTCTTAACTGCATTGCTCAGAGGCTGTGAAAAGTTCACCCCCCCTGTGAGTCATAGTTAAGCTGACCTAAGCCCTGGTGAAATCACCACTAGGTCAATGGGAGAATTTTTCCATCCACTTAGCTACGGCCTCTCAGGGCTGGTCTACACTGGCAATGTACATCAGCATAGCTACATCTCTCAGGGGTGTAAATCCATGGCCACCGGGAGATGTGGTTAAGCCGGCCTACCCCCTCGGTGTGGGCAGTGCTGGGCTGATGGAAGAATTCTGCAGTGACGGGAGAACCTCTCCTCTTGGCACAGGCAAGCGTGACAGCACAAAACTGCAGCTGTGCTGCTGTAACGTCAGATCTTCCCAAGGTCAGGAAACTGATAATGAGGCAATCAACAGCTCAGGGCTGTGTGAAACGGCCCCGTGCGGCTGGGAGTTTTGGTTTGATTTCCCTCAGTTGGTGAAATCTCACAAAACAGGTGCAGCGAAAGGTTGTTGTTTCCCACTGAAAATGGGTCTGTTTCTTAGTGGAAAGGCTAAAACCTGTGAAGTGTTGATCCTATCGCCCTCCATACGAACGAATCCTAGGTCACCAGCACCCTGTGGTCTCTAAGTGCTCGGGCCGCTCACCCAGCACCACCCTGTAACTTGGCCCCTGCCAGGACGCAGTGCCCTAATACATCACGGGAGTGTCAGGCTGCTTCTGCAGCCCCATCCTTGGCAGAGAGAAGCTTGGGGCCTGCAGCAGGCTGTGCGTGACCCAGGGGAAACAGCGGGCAGTCGGTCCCCAACCGCTCTCTGCTGTTACCCCCTGCTGCGACAGCGCCGAGGCTTGCCAAGAACTGCAGGGCTGCTCTTTGCTGCAGGAACACGACTCTGTGGGGGAGGGGGCTGATTGCTTATACCGGACATGCAACACAGTGCTGTGCAAATCGTATCTTGGCTTACAGGTGTGGAGGGACCCCTGTGCACAGGCTGTCCCCTTCCCACAGAAAAGGGCTCAGCCCATCCTCTTCCACTGGTCCCCAGGGAGGGCTCTCGACAGGTGGACAGTCGGCAAGCCAGAGGAGGCCACGGGGGGACTAGTACATTGTCCCTCCTCTCCCGCCCCCCAGCACTCAGAGCACACACAGAGCCAGAGGCTGCATTCACTTTCCCAAGCATTTCGCAGCCCCTCTGTTCGGGAGTCCCCCTAAAGGTGTGAGCTAGGGAGGCAGGAGACAGCTGGGAGTCCCAGGAGGGACAGAGGTCAGAGTGGCATGGAGGTACATGGCCTGATACTATGTACCACACACAGCTCAGGGGATCCCCAGGGTTGTGGGCTGGAGCCCTGGACAGCCCCGCACCCAAAGGAAGGATACAGAGAATCTGGGATGGGAGCCTCCCTTGGGGAGTTCCTTGGATGGGAAGTAGATCCTACTCAGAGCTGTTATAGCTCCAACATGCCACCAGACAGCAGCTTTGCTAACCATGACTCGCTGCCTTGGGTCCTCCCGGCTGCTGTTACCCAGCTGTTTGTAGGATGCCCGTGTGTGGAAATGGGGCCAGTGGTGCAGACCTCAGCTGGTGGAGCTCTACTGACAGCAAGGAAGGGCTGGCCACTCTGGCCAGGCTTTTATATCTCTGCCACTGGGGGTAAGCATCAAGCAAAACAACTGCAAATTTGGGACTTTGTGGCAGCAAATGGTGCTAAACGCAGAGATCTTTAGCTAGGCCGGTCGCCCTTCGGGGCCAGGTTTGAGGATGCTACTGTGTGTGCAGAAGGCCTGGTGTATCTGCCTGAGGATTCGCACAGCTCCAACCATTCCCCTCCCCTGGGCTGCTAGCTAAAGAGAAGCAATTCCTGGAGAACTGGCACAGCTGGGGGCTAGCCCATCGCCCATGACTCGGGGCAGTGCTGTTCCATGCAAGGCCCCAGGATCATGGTTCCAGCCCAGGGGACGTGTCCCTGGTCCCTGCTCCCCAGAATAGCGAGCGCTCATCCAGCTAATCTGATTGAAAGCCCAGGCTGGGAATTGGTTTCCCAGGGGAGACAGGGATTTCATGCCTGCACACTTCTGGAAATGAATGGCACTGAATAGCCTTAATATCGGCTTATAAGGACTCTTGCTCATCTCTGCTTTGACTGTAACAGCCCCTGGTGTTTGCTAAAATATTCCTGCAGCTGGGACTTCTGCAGGAGGGGGCATGGAGGGAAGGAGGCAGTGCTCCACCTTGCAGCAAGTGCAAGGAAATGCTTGAGGGCTGAGGATGGAGCAGTGAGGACTCGGTGGGAGGGGGAACACACCAAACGTGCTGGAGCCGGAAAGGCGCTGGACTGGCCCACTATCTCCTGGGCCTGAAGGGAAACAGCCCTGCCATGTGGGTCTGTTCCAGACACAAGCTGTAGGCGTCGGCTCCGTCCCATCGTCCTCAATCACTGCACTCCTGTCTACAGAGTTTGTACCCGTGGCCTGCCTCTCCCCGGATATGCCAGCTGAGACTATGGACACTGTGGCCTCTGGGTGGGAAACACATCTGGACAGAACCTCCTTCTGTGCCTTGCCAGAGGGGAAGGTGATGTGCCTGGACCCATCCTGAGTGTCTGAGCAAAGCTCGCCACAACCATCTGCATGCTTGATATCCAGCAGCTGGCAGAGGGCAGACTCCCTGGGCGGGGGAAAGGGTGGGAACACACCAGTCCTCGTCAGAGGCTCCGACACGGCCGACTTTCTGTATGCTGCTCGGGCAGACTCCTGCTTTGGGCCGTGACACCCCCTCCTGGTGAGTGTCATGTTCAGGGCATCCTTTCAGCCCCCTGCAGTGTGTAATGTGGGCTCCAAGGCAAGTGCTGGGAGCATCCCAGAGCCTGGCGTGTGCTCCGTATTCCCTGATGCAGGTCCTGACAAATGGAGCTGCCCTTTCCCAGTTATTCTGACCCTGCACTTGGGCCAGTCGAGGGCTAGGAGCTAAGGTGGCTCTGTGTCCCTGGGCCCTGGCCTTTCCGGGAAAGGCACACCCCTCGCTTGCTGTGGCCGCCAGGTGCTGCGCTCTGCCAGCCCTTGGATGGGTGAGCCTCTCTTCCTACAAGGCTTGGAAGGGTTCCAGTTTGCTTTAAGGCAGCTCCTGGGGACATTTGGACCTGACGGTGACCATTTGCATTTGAGCGGCTGCACGCCAGGGCGTGGGGCTGGTGACAGCAGTGGTCAATTGTCCCCCCGGGTAAGTCCGGACCAGCACATAGGGGCACTGTGCTGTGGGGGGGCCATGGTTTGGATGGTCACATGGGCTGCAATTACACAGGTGAGTGTGGCTGTAGAACGTCTGAGGTCACCTGGGGCAGGAAAGCTCCTGACTGCGCTTGTCATTCATCTTTGTGAACTGCCTGTCAAGGGGCTTTCCTCAGGCCTTGGAGTGGAGCACTGGCTGTGCCTAGCCCTCTGCATGCCAGCCCTCGAAGAAGCAGCGCTCCTGTGCTGAGATGGGGACAGGGCTCCCGCACCCCACCCCACTATTTCTGGTTTGCTTTTGCGTGCTTGTGCCTCCCTCTGCCAGAGCAGCGGCTAACCTGGTTCGTGGTAATCCTGTGTCGTGGAGCTCGCCCTGGAGCTGGAGCCGTGCTGGCGATTGAGGGCTGGGCAGTGCATTCATTTTGCTCCCCAGCTGTAGTTGGGTCCACGCTGTAGGTGAACAGAACTATCTGTCAGGGATCATTGCTAGCTCTTGCGTGGCTGCTGTAGTCCTGACTGCAGTGGCTGGCTGTCCTTTCACTGCGCTAACCTCTGCCTCCTGCTCTGTGGGAGGGTTGGCTCAGCTAGCCTGGCAGCTATGTGAGAGGGACACGTGGACTAGCAATGGGGGGTTGATACTATTGACCCAGTCCTTCCATCTGCTCTAGGGCAGGGACTGCAGCCTCCGGTCCTGCAGCTGGGCCCCTCTGCTAATAAGAATTAGCACGCACTTATTACCCTATGCCGTCTCACTGCAGTGTAGCTCACACTTGTCACCCTTCCCTGTTTCACCAGGGGGTGTCAGTATAGCTCACGGCCCCCTTCCTGCCTGCTGGAACTCCCCGCCCCGCCTCCACCCCCGCCCGCCATGAGGGTCTCACAGCTGGATGGCTCTAATGGTTAATGGCCTGAGCAGACGTGCTCTGAAAAGAGGGCGTCTCTTTCTCTGGCAAATTTAAACTTTCTGGCTAAATATCAAAGCCCCAGCCAGCTGTTTTGACGGAGGTGCCTCAGGCTCCCGTTCTCCTCGCTGGGCCGGGCTCCACGGCTGGGTGCATCTCCAGTGCGGCACCACATGCTCCCCCCTTGGTGAGGTGAGGGGGTTGGTAAAGGAGTCCCTGGCTGTGGGGCATCAGGCAACCCCCTGCTTTGCTCTGGGGAAGCAGATGCTCCAGGAGGTGGATCTCCTGAGAAGGTGAGGGAGCTAACCCCACTGCCGGGGCAATGCAATGGAACGGGCTCAGTGCTAGAGCCACAGCAAAGTATTTTCTTCCTATGCCCAAGCCAAGGAGACACGTATGACTGTTAATCAGACTGACTGACATCTGATGCAAGCCCTAACCCCGGAGAATTCTCCTGCACTGGAATTTAACCATTCAGGGTACATCTACACTGCTAAAATACAAACAAACCATTGGCAGTAAGTCTCCAAGCCAGGTCAACTGATGTGTGCCTGTGCTATGGGGCTAAAAATAGCCGTTCCGGCTTGAGCTGGCCCCTGAGATCAGACCTCATCCCCACCCCCAGCAAGGGGGGTGACCTGGGCTCTGAAACTCGCAGCTGCATTGTTGTGTTTGTTTTTTGCAGTGTAGACATACCCTGGCACTAGCCAATCCCCCAGTGTTCAGCCCCACAAAGGAGAAATACACTGGCCTTGTGCACCTTTGAGAATGTGTAACCACCTCCTTGCTTGGACTGGACAGCTTGTTAGAAGCCTGTGAAAAGGCTCTAGGTGCAATGCAGGAATTAGAGAGCTCTCAAGCTTTCAGCTGTACCTGGCAAATGGGTTGGAATGATCATTCAAAACAGAATAGCAAAACACCTGGAAGATCATGAGCCGACAGGTTCTGACCAGCACCGTTCCGGCACAGGGAAATCACATCTTGCTGATCTCTTAGAATTATTATAGCAGAAGCTAAAGGAGAACCAGTTGGCATAATTTATTCACACTTCCAGAAGGCCTTTGACAGGATCGAGCACAGCAAGCTACTAGAAATGCTAAGTCATCACAGGATGATAGGCAAAGTATTGTCATGGATCAGAAGGGGGCAGAAGGCAGAAAACAGAGTAGGATTAAATGGTCAGTTTTCACCATGGCAAAATATTAACCATGGAGGCCTCAAGGTTCTGCCCAAGACCCTGTGTGCAGCTAGTGATTAATGATCTGGCAAGGGGGTGAGCAGCGAGGGAGTGAAATTTGTAGGTGACACTGATTTTTTTGGTCAGTCAGGACCAGCGAGGATATGAGGAATTGAGAGAGACCCACCCAAGCGTGGGGAAAGGGCAACCTGATGGCAAATGAGAATAAATGTCAAGAAATGCGAAGTAATGTACATTGGAGGGAAACATTTCAACGTTTGGTATGCCTTGCACAGTTCTAAATTAACCGTAGCGGCTCCAGGCATCAGCGTAGACAGTTCAACAGCGACCTGTGCTTAATGTGCAGCCATGGTTAAAAAAGCAAACAAAATGTTAGGATGCATAAGGAATAGGCTAAAGAATATTCTACTACCTGTATATAACTCAGTGGCGTGGCATCTCCTGGATACTGTGTGCAGAACAGATCATCCCGCCTTGCAAAGGGTACTGCAGACTGGAGGGGGTTCACAGAAGTGAGAATGATTGAGGGTCTGGAAAACTCTCCTGGGGGTTGTTCCTATGATCAGGTCACTGCTGGGGCCTGGCTAGTCCCCAGGTAGCAGGGGAGCTGCTGGGGCAGAGAAGAGAGCTATAGCTGCACTGCCATCCCCCTGCTGGGAACTGCCCTGCCTCTGTGCCCAGCACGTCCCAGTGCAGCTCGCAGGCCAGAGTGCAGTTGTAGTGGCAGAAACACAAGCCACAGGGCAGGGACGAGGCAGATGGGACCCTGCTCAGGGTGGGACCCTCCTCAGTGATCACAGGAGGTGGGTAGAGTCGTATTGGAGGGGAGGGGCTTTAAGGAGGCTATAAAAGGCAGCGATTGTGCCCCAGAGCAGTACTTCTAAAATCAGCAGCCAGTGCCGAGCCATCAAAGCTCCTGAGCCAGGCCCCCGATTACAGGACTGGCCCTAAATGATGAGAGCTTTAAAAAATAATTTAGGCCAGGGAGCGTTTTGTTGCCTTCTGGTTTCCAAGCCTGTAAGGGGGCTCAGGTCATGATTTCCGGCTTTTCTCCACAAGCACGAGGGCTAGACCCAGACTTGGCTGGAGAATGCAGGCCGAGAGTCTCCATTCACTCCCTGGTGGCAGGAGCTGGGGCACTGAGAGAAATGCCAGTTCGCACAAGACTTGTGATAAAATGGTGAGAGTTTGCCACGCTGCCAGGGGCAGATGTCACAGCTGGTGTGAGCGGGGAGAGCAGAACACATTAATCATACCCCGCTGACATTAATCGTACTCCTGCTGCCTGTGTGAAGTGCCCTGAGATCTACCAATGCAAAGTGCTAGAGAAGAGCCAGGCATTATTACTAACACACAGGGCGGGAGAGCAGCCATCTGCCATTGGGGGGGGGGTCTCGATAATGTGGCATGGACATCGCCAGCAGGAGCCACGCAGCACTGGACTTGGAGGCCGGCATTGCTCAGCCCCTGCTCTGCTGCAGCACCGGGTCCCAAGGTGGGTTGCAGCAAGGAAGAGACAGTTCTGAGACTCCCGTGTGCGACCAGCAGCAAAGACGCTTTTCCGTCTGTACACAGTTCGCTGCCAGCAGCGTGGTGCCCACTGCTGGGCATGGGGAGCTACGCAAATCTCACCTTTCAGTGAAGAAGCCCCTGCCACGTCCCCTCTGTGCCAGTCTTCCCTGGCTGGCAGGGCTGCAGAGGGAGAACGTGGGGAGCTGCAACTGCCCACAGTGCCTTCCACGTCAGAGCTGCCAGCTTTTGAACACTGATGCCAGGGACAGTTTTCTAAAGAAAACGGGGCCACAGTAGCAGCCAGCCTCTCTCAGTAGCAGCCAGCCTCTCTCAGTAGCAGCCAGCTTTGGCAAGGAGAGCCTGAGAGGTGCATGCTCCTCTTATCCCGGCATGAAGGGCTTGTCTGAAACAATGACGTCATTTTCAGTCGAGTATCACAACCTCCCACAGAGCAGCTGGCGACAGCAGCACTCAGAGGGAGGCGATGATGTTCACAGGGCCAACCCCAGCTCCAGCCCTGCTCAAGGTTTTATTAACGACTCATAGCAATTCCAAGGCTGTTGCTCAGTGTTTGGATGGTGAGCCGCAGAGGCGTAGCCAGAACTGATTTTCTGGCAGTGCCTGTGGTTGACACAGATGGGCACAAGCCTTGTGTCACAAGCGAAACAGGCCGATAAAAACATGGGATGAATTGCTTAAAATCTGATTGGGTGAGCCTGCTTTCAAAGTGGATGGGCCATGGCCCACCCATAGTTACACCACTGGTGAGCAGAGGCTGGGTGGAGAGCAGCCGGGTACAGGAGGACCATGGTGAGCAGCAACACGGGGCAGAAATTAATCCTGGGAAGTCAAGAGGCAAACATTATGCTCCAGTTGGAAGGGATTATTGCAAACACTGACCGAGGGGAGCAGCTGGGCTGCAGGACCAGGGGGACAAACTGGGCTGGAGTCAACGAGGCAAGAGGCCAAACAGTTGTGTTCTCTCAGGCAGCACAGCCCTGGGTGGTGCCACAAGGGGAAAGTGACCATTTAGAAACAGCTGGGGGCAGTTGTTCCGATGTCCTTTTCCCACAGCACAACATGCAAAAGGCCCCGGCTGCCTCAGTGCGGCTGCCAGCACATCAGGAGGCATCATTCAGCAGAGGCCAACAGGCCCAGCCAGGTGCTCCCAGCTCTATCAGAGGGGCGTACCCCTGCACAGCCACATGAGAGCAATAACTACAGCTCAGCTGCGGGAGGAAGGCCAATCCCATGGATATTCTGCCTAAGGCTGCAGGGGACCAGTAATGCCACAAAGCAATTCTGTCACAATGCCCATGCTCAGCAAGCGGAGCCAGCTGTGTCATCCCCACATTCCACAGGGGGAAACTGAGGCACGGGGAGGGGAAAGGACTTGCCCAAGATGTCACAATGCCAGCAATGGTAGGTGCCTGAGCAGGGACACAAGCAGCCACCCTTTAGGCTAATGTGATGGGAATCCAGTCTACAGTAACAAATGACCCGGACCTGCCGCCAGCCCTCAGACCAAATGGCACACGTTTGGCTAAAGACCCTCAGGTTTCCTGCTGCTGTAGGCAGCCCCTTGCTCCCTCCCTTCAGTCCTGCTCTGCCATCCCCCAGCTGGGTGCCCTGGACCATGGGATGCCTTCTGGGCCACGGGGTGCACACCAAGGGGGAGTGCCATGGCGGGGCGCGCAAAGACGGCCCATTGGTGGCGTGAGCGCAGAGCCACTCCTCCATGTGCAACCCGGCCTGCTTGCTGTGGTGCGCTGTCCCTCTCCGGTGGTATCTGGGCCACCTGGAGATGAATGAGCCTGCTACGGCATCAGCTAGGCAGCCTGTGGCTTTCAGCTCATGCAGCTGTGACTCGTGTTTAGTTCCTGGAAGCCCAGGCTCGCTCCCGCTGGCCGATGAGCGAGTTCTGTTGGCATTATACATGCAGAAGGGTCTGCTGTGTGTGGGCACAAACAAGAGCAGGGATGGGCACACTAGTGCCCCCCAGAAGCAGGTGCATTTTTGGAGGTGCAATGAAAACACCGCCCTGGCTTACTAATGAGGCAAGGACCCCGAGTCCATGGTGCGTGCCCAGATGGCACCCCCCAGCTCCGGTGATTCTAACATGGCACAGGACACAGAAACCTCTGGCTGCAGCCCGTGTGCTGCGGCAGGTACGCTCCGGCACTGAGGGCTGCCGAGCCTACGTGCATGGCACCATGGCACGCAGCGCCGAGCCCGCTGGCTGCGTCACAGCCGCCTGGGTTGGGTTCTGCCAGGCCCCAGTGAGTTAAACAGGAGCTGCATCCGGGGAGGGTCAGTGTGGTGAGAGGGGAGCGGGCTCAGGGAAGGCTTTGGGGGGCAGGCGCCCCATCACTCTTCCCTGCAGCAGTGCCAGCAGCCCCACAATGCGCAGCCCCCCATGTCAAAGGACTTCCTGCCAGTCAGGCCCTATGGAGCCTCTGGTGGTTTCCATGGCAATGGCGGCCTGCCCAGGAGTAAGTGCCCAGGTGGGAGGAGAGCTGGGACTCAGCGCCCAGGTGTGTGCATCGTCCCCGCCAGGGAGCAGTGGTGGGAGTCGGCCAGCGAGCGCCTGCTGCATCACGCGGCAGAGGGGGAGCGAATTGGACAACACTGGCCACCCCCTCAGCCGCCCCGAGGGATTAGCGACAGCAGCAGAAAAAAGCAATTGGCTGGAGCCTGACGGCAGCAACCACCTGGAAAGGTCTCTGCGGCAGTGACTGTGACACAGTGGTGAGGGGCAGGGGCTGACAGGAACTGGGGCGGGGGGCGTAGGGAGTCAGACACACCTCCCCATGATGCTGCTGGCACTTGTTCTGGTGCCCCAGTGCCAAGCGGCCATTGCAGTCTGGGTCAGAGCCACCCCAGAATCTACCAGGAGGAGAGGCTGCGAGGAAATCCATGTTCCTAACCCCCACAGAGCCAGCCTCTGCAAACTCTGGAGCAGCCCACACGGGGGGTCCTCTCCAGGCATTGCAGCATCAGCCTGGGGCTGGCAAGGAGTTTTCCCCCAGGGCAGATTGGCAAAGGGTCTGGGGGTTTTTCACCTTCCTCTGTAGCATGGGGCACGGGCAGTGATGATATCCCAAATTTCCAATAACCAGTTCTATAAAGGCAGGTGATATTTAAGAACCTATTCTGAATAGGTTCTTAAACATCATGCACACAGCACCCCAACAACCCAGCACCCAAACTTCACAGTGCCCTCCACCGTGAAATTGACCCTCCCTGGTCAATTTCGGTGGGGAGCGCTAAGAACCGGTTCGCTGAATTTTTTCTATTTTAAGAACCGGTTCGTGCGAACTGTTGCGAACTGGTTGGATATCATCACTGGGCACGGGTCACTTGCTGGTGGAGTCTCTGTACCTTATAGTCTTTAAACCACGATTTGAGGACTTTAATAACTCAGTCCTAGGTTAGAGGTTTATGACAGGAGTGGGTGGGTGAGGGTCTGTGGCCTGCGTTGTGCAGGAGGTCAGACTAGATGATCGTATTGGTCCCTTCTGACCTGAGAGTCTATGAGACCCTGCCTGCCACAGGATCCAAGCTGAGAGCAATCTCCAAATCCGGTACTTACAGAACTGCTGGAGTGATTTCGCTCAGTGTCAGTGGTGCCACAGAAAAGAGGATCTTGAGCCAGACACCCTCCCTTTGAGTCTGGAGAGGAAGGAGGCAACAGAGCTAATTAATGGACAGATGCAGAGGAAGCTGTTCAAGTTTCTCCTGAGCTGGCCCTGACCTTTGTCCTTCACCTTTGATCTTAAAGCTATGTACCACCATTCCCTTATTATGCTTCAACCTACTTCTGTCGCCCACACTGTGATCCCCATTCTGCAGGAAGGCATAAGCGACTTGGCCAAGTCACTGACTAGGTCAGGCACAGGACCCAGGAGTCTTGATGCCAGTAGCCTTCTCCAACCACTAGATCACACAGCCTCTCACCGAGACAGTGACATGAAGTACAAGAGGGCCCAAGAAGTTGCTTTAGTTTAATAAGGCCATTGTTTGGTTCAACACACACACACGTGTGTGTGTGTACATGTTTTGGGGGAGGGGAGGGTGCACAGTTCTCCCCACACCAGCCGCTGTTCCAAGCCCCAGGTAGCCCCGGCCCTTTCACTCACACCCCAGAATGCAGGCTCTCTGTGAATTGTCTGTGAAGTTGTTTCCATCACGCCCAAGAGACAAGGGGCAGCGGGGCGAGGACAGGGCACCAGCACACTTGACCCTTTGGCAAACACTCTTCTGAGCAGCTGATGTGGGACAAAGATTGCCTTTGCAACAGTGCCCCTTCCTGACACCTCACCTCTTTCCTGGCCCTCTGGTCCCCCACGCCAGGCTCCCTTAATGTGTGACCCCCTGTCTGGCCCCGAGTGTGCAGTTGGGCAGTGCAGGCTCTTTCTGGCAATGCCAGGCCAGCAGCACCCTGGCAAGGCCTTGTGCAGCAGGGTGACGGGATGGGACGGGGCAGGCCAGGTGAGTTCTCGTGCTGATCTGTCCCTGGCAGAGCAGCTAGTGAGCAGGGCCTGTCTCTCTGCACAGGGAAGCTCTCGCAGCCACCACAACCAGACATGTCTAACCCAGGCTCTAGGCTGGCTGGTTTCCAGGCCCGCTAAAGGCCCAGGGGGCTGGTTAAGCTCATTGCTTTTCATTCCAAGTGCTCAGAAAGCCTCCCGCCCGTGGTTAATTCAGAATTATTGAATAATTCTCCTGGGAGCAGCTCGCTCAAGGCAGGTCGGTACAACAGACAACAGGTGACACAGGCTGACAAGGCCCCAGCGCTGCCCACTGCAGGGATGAACATGAAGCTGTGGCAGGGGCGAACATGAAGCTGTGGCAGGGGCAGCCCCTTCCCAGGCCCGCAATCCCGGCGCTGGCTGAGCTCTCCCAAAGGGAATGTTGATACAGGCTCTAACTGTGTCACGTGGGTTTCCCCAGTTCAGGGGGATTCCTGACATCTCGGAGATGGTTCATGCAGGGTCTGGCCCCATCCTTTCCCTTCCCTTCTGCACAACTCTGTCTTTCTTCCAGCTGCCCATGAATCCACCACCAGCACCTGGCTGGGAGCAATGTTTGCTGGAACACCTCCCAGCAGGCATGTAAGTGAGATTCAGCAAGACTGCGGTTGCCTCGCCTCTTAAACACTGGGAGAGGGTGGAACCCGCCCAAGGAGATATTGGGGGGACGCCAACTATTTGTTACTGAAACATGGGCTCCGCTCTCTCAGCACGGCCAGATCCTTCCCCTGCACCTGCGCTGGTCCAGTCACCTGCCACAGGGTCACTGCTTCCCTTCCCAAGGACACATGGACACTGTGAGCCTTGACGAAATCCTCTCAGCTGTCCCCCTCGCTGATAGTGCCCTCAGCCTGGAGTTAGAGGTGGCAGCCAATGCCTGGGAGCTGGAATCCTGATCTGAATGTCCAGCGCCCAAAGTCTGGTGGGATGGGGTCTGGCCCATTCCAGAGCTAGGTTGGGCCCAGCTGCAATATTTGGATCTGGGCTCTGGTGTTGAATGCTTCTGACCCGGAGTGTGGGGGAGGCAAATGGGTGTGTTGGATCCAGTGTTTTTCTTTCAGCCCATCTTTAGTTAAAACTAAACCAGACTAAAAGGTCCTGAGTGGCCACCAGCAGCAGCAGGATCATTGTATTTGTTGGCCAGGCCTCTGAAGGCATGGGTGGGAGTGAGAAGAACTCACTGCAGGTCTGCATTGCAAAGCTGCCCAGGGACATCACGGTGGATGGCTCTGCCCCGTGCTGGTGCAGGCCTCCCTGCACCGGCAGCCTGAGCTCTCATTTGCTGTTCAAAGCCTGTTTCCCATTCATTAACCAAGAAGCTTCCTGGAGGGTGTGATAGGATCTTCTGTGACTGGGTGGCTTAGCCACTAGATCGCTGGTCTTTCAGTCTGTAAAGCCAGAGGTGGTGGTGGGGGATCCCGTCCCCCCCTCTCAACTGGGCTAGCTGAACCCACAGTTTTCTTTAACCCCCACTATGCCAGATGTTATTTTCTCTACTCCCTCACACATTCCCCCTGCCCATGACCCTGTTTGGGGTCTACCCCACCCAACAGCTCTCCACCATTCTGTGAGAAGAAGTCAGCATTCAGATGAGCCTTCCTGGCTTGGTGCTGAATGCGGAAGGAGAAGGGCTGGAGGGAGGGGTACCACCTCACAATTCGGGGCTTTGTATCCTTCATGGCATGCAGCCAGCGAAGAGGGGCATGGTCAGTGATGAGTGTGAAGGGTGAGCCCAAAAGGCAATAACGGAGTGAGTCCATAGCCCATTTTAGCCAAGGCTTCTTTCTCGGTTATGGAGTAGGTCTTCTCCCTCAGGAACAGCTTCCAGCCAATGTTTAAGATAGGGTGTTTGTCACCTCAAATTATCTGAGATAAAATGGCTCCTAGGTCTATGTCCAAGGCATCCATGTGTAACAAGAACTGCTTTGTGAAATCAGGACTGTAAAAGACAGGGTCCCAACAGAGCTGGACTTTCAGGGTTTGGAAAGCCTCCTCATAGGCTCTGGCTCATCAGATCTTTTGGGGGCTCTCATTCTTGAGAAGGTTGGAAAGAGGATCTGCAATGAATGAAACCCTGGAATAAAGCAACAGCAGTAATATCTGGCCAGTTCTAAAAACTGGCATACTTGTTTCTTCAAGGAAGGTGATGGCCTTTCCCTGAGGTACCTGAGGTAGGTGGTCTCATCCTTACCAAGGTGACATTTAGCGGAGTTTGTTGTCAGGCTGGCTCCTTGAGGGACTGCAGCACCACAGTTTCAATGGTTCTGCCAGTCACAACTATACATCACCATGTCATCTAGGTATGCAGCTGCATACTGGCTATGGGGGTGGAGGACTAGGCCCATTAATCATTTAAATATGGCTAGGGCCATTTGCAATCTGAAGGGTGTGGTCTCTACCACAGTGTCGAGAAAACTGTCTTTTACCTGGATTTGGATGTGAGGGGGATCTGCCAATATCCTTTTGTTAATTCCAGAGTGGTGATGTACTCCACCTTTCCTAGCTGGCTGAGTAGCTCATCAACACGTGGCATCAGGTATGCATCAAATTCTTAGGCTGTGTTGACTTTTCAGAAGTCAATACAAAAGCAGGTGGTCCCATTGGGTTTAGGGACCAGCACCATGGGGATTTCCAGTCACTAAAAGATACTCCAATCACCCCCAGTGCTAGCATCGAGTGGAATTTCTGTTCCATGATCTACCTAAACTTCTGGGGAAGGGGCCAAGAGTTTTCCCTGACCTTAACTCCTAGTTTCATCTTAATATGATTGATTGTCAGGTGAGTCTACCCTGATCAGTTAGAAAATACAGAGGAGAAGGTGGTGATCAGTTGTTGCACCTGATTTCTCTGCTCTGATGTAAAGTTATCCCCAATTTTGACCACCTCTGGCAATGAGACCTCCGCAGCCTGCGGGCCTAGATTGGACTCTGGTGGATAGGGAAGTATTAGTAAGCTTTCCTGGGCTTTCCACAGTTTTAAAAGGTTCACATAGTAGATGTGTCATACCTTACATTTGTCGGGTTGCCTGATTTCATAGTTCACCTATCCCACAAGTCAGATCTTTTCATAGGGCGCCTACCAGTGGGCTAAGAGCTTCAACTCTGAGCTGGGCAATAACAACAGCACCTGATCACCGGGTTGAAACTCCTGGAGGTGCGCCCATTTATTGTAGGCAGTTTCTTAGATGTCTTGGTATGTAGGAGGTTCTCCCAGGCAAATGAGCCTAAAGTCTCAAGTTTCTCCCACAAGTTTAAGACATTCTGAACTATGTTGTTGGCTCAGGATGCCTGCTCTTTCCACATTTCCCAAACAAGGTCTAAAATTCCTCAGGGTTGCCTCTCACATAAAAGCTTGAATGGCAAGAAGCCAGTGGAAGACTGGGGAACTTCTCAGACTGAAAACAGAAAAGGAGGTAGGAGCTGCTCCCAGGGTTGGAGATCTGCCAGGATGAACCTTTGGATCATCGATTTTAGGGTTCTGTTAAAGTGCTCCACCAGGCCGTCCATTTGGGGGTGGTATATGGATGTCCATAGAGCCTGATTTTTAGTAAATGACAGAGTTGCTTCATTGTCTGGGACATAAAGTTTGTTCCTAGATCTCTCAAGATCTCCTGGAGCACCCCAACTTGAGCAAAGATATTCATATGTTCCACAGCCACAATTCTGGCCTTCATGGAACATAATGGCACAGCTTCTGGGCACCAGCTGCATAGTTCACTACAAGAATGAACCAGTATCTAGCAGCGCTCTTCTCCAGAGAGCCAACTATGGCAACTCCAGTTCGCTCTCATAAGTGGGAGAGGGATCACTGGGACTTTCTCAGTTGGCCAAGTGCAGTGCACTGGCACTCTGGGCAGGAGGCACAGAATCTGCCATGTCTCTGTAGACCCCAGGCCAAAAGAACTGGGCCAGAATCTGTGCTAGTGTTTTTTCCCTTCCAGGGTGCCCAGCAGCGGGTACGGCATGGGCAAGTTGCATAACCTCCTTCCAGTAGTGGTGGGGCACCAAGAGCTGATGCCAAACCTTTTCGGTCTGCTGGTCTTTCTCTACGCGGTACGGTCAGTCACGCTGAATGTCAAAGCGTGGGAATTGTCCCGCTGGATGAGGTTAGACAGTCTTCCCATTAACCACTGCCACCTGGGTGTCGGCTCAGCTCAGAGTGCTGTCAGCCCATTTCTCCTCCACAAAGTCAGAAAGGTGAGCCAGAACCTCCCACTCAGGTAGCACGGAGGGCTCCTCATCCAGCTGGGACAGGGCCTGGTCTGGATGGGTTGGTGCTGAAGACTGGAATGTCCCCTCCGCCTCCATATCCACAAGGGTCATGGCGTCAGGCCAGCCTGTGGCTGGAGGTAGGGGCCCTGGCCATCAAAGGAGGTCCCACCATCTCAGTTAACAATTCCCCAGATTGGTTCGTCTCTGTCTAAAATAACTGGATAGGCAAGCGCTGGGGCCAAAGTGACCATCAGGGACTCTTTCCATCTCCCCACTGTTAAAGTCACTTCTGTGTGGGAGGAGGCCCTCGTGTCCCCGTGCACACAGCATAACATGATGGTGTCCAGAGCTGGCCGTGGGTCACTGTACTTCATACAAGGCTCTGGGCACACCCTGAATCTACCAGCCCCACCACTTCTATCCCATTTACCCACACCAGGATGGTCAGTTTTGCTGGATTGCCTTAACACACTTGTGTCTGCAAGATCCAGAACTTCCGAAAGCTGCATTCCAGATAAGGACAGTCTCTGGACCAGTGCCCAGAACGGCCACATGTGAAACACTGATTCTGCTGTTGGGTGGTGCAAATGGTTCTCTGTCTGGGCATCCAGGTGCACTCTTCCCCAAGGGCCTCCCCCAGGCCAAGCATGACCTCTTTCAGTACCTCTGGCGGACCAACGGTTTCTATAACTGGGGTACAAGTGAACAGATCTGGGCCTCTGTGTTGGGAACCATGGGGCATCTTGGTCCTTGGGCCCTCCAGAGCTCTGGTAAGGGGGGAGCTTGTCACACTCCTCAAGGGGCTGAGGTCCATTGATGGTTCTGTCCTTTGGTGGCATGGGTCTCTTGGTCCCCACAGGTTCCGGGGAGGGTGGGGGGAATCATCCCGGGGGACCTGGTACCTAGGTAATTCTCCATAATCTAGAGGCAGCTATCATGGTTCTGTGAAGGTGCCACAACACCCACTTTCTTCCCCCAGGGGCAGGATCTGGATGAACTGCTCTAGCAGAACCAGCTCAGCCACACAGGAGGCAAGGGCTGGGCAGCACTGGGAAGCAATCAATCATCATCTAGCTAGCTAGCTATTGATTGATTTCATCCTGCGCTGGTCAGCGTGTCACTGGGAGTGACTTTGCTCTGGTCTCTCGACCCTTCTGCAGCCGACACTTTCACAAGCGTTCTCTGTGCCAAATTCTATCTTCTGCAACTCACACAACGATTTCCTTCCTTCTCAGGTCGCATCTCAGAAGACATGTGTGAGTGATGAGAGGCTGTAGTGGTGCCTGAGAAGGAAAAGCAGCTGGTGCCAAAGTGTCTCACCAGCGCTAAAGCTCCTTGATGGCATTTTCTTAGAGTAAATTTTGGAATGTATAGGCCATCCCCTGCACATTGCTTCATGGAGATCAGTGTAACCACCCTGCCTGGCCCCAGCTGAGCCATTGGTCCACAGTGGCCATGGGCTCCTGGGAACAGACCATGGTGATGGGAGAGCCTTGCTCCCAGGGATTCTGACCTCACCCCTGTGTACACTATTGTGGCATCTGTGTCCACATCCAGTCTGAAGGTCAGGGCAAGGGGATGGCCAGTGGTCTGATCATATGAGAGAGACTTAAGGCTGTCACAAAAACACCGTATAACTCCACACCCAACCTGGTCGAGGGGCAGCAAACCGCTGATGTTCACCTTCACTACACTGCCTCCAGCTGTATCTTTGTGCTGGTTCTTTTAGGAATCAGTTACAAATATGGAGGACACTGACCCTACCAAAATCTAAGCAGAATGCTACCTGCCCAGCCCACGCTGGCAGCAGGCTAATGAGCAAAGCAAGAAAATAACGGGCCGGTACCAG
The DNA here is from genome assembly GCA_007922155.1 of Mesoclemmys tuberculata. Classification (NCBI taxonomy): domain Eukaryota; kingdom Metazoa; phylum Chordata; order Testudines; family Chelidae; genus Mesoclemmys; species Mesoclemmys tuberculata. The sequence continues at coordinate 2,578,763 of ML675625.1, forward strand.
GAGCACTACGGGTGACTAGCACTAGGTCACCCAGCCAGCCAAAGGCAGAGCTGGGAATTGAACGGGCTCGACCCAGGCAGCACTACCCCTCTCGAACAGTATGGCCGCACTGGTTCTGGTCCTGGGCGCTACCGACTAGGCCACGCTGCCTCCCACAGCAGCAGCCTCACTGCCCTTAGCACCAGCACCAGGGAGTATTTCTGCAGCCTCTTATAGCTCTCAACTCCCAGACTCCCTCTGCAAGTCCAGCTCCCCACCGCCACCCTCCTCGTCTGGGCAGGGGTGGCTAGGCTGCTGCAGTCACTCTTGCTGGGAGCGGGAGGTGGCAGAGTTTTTCTGCCTCACTTGCCCCTTTTCGTTGTAGCCACTGGAGCATTAATTGGTTGTCAGGTTAGTCAGACAGCCAGTTCGTTGTGCTTGGGGATGGATGCTGAACCCTGTGAATGGTCGGGACCACTTGGAAAGGAACAGATAAGACAGAAAATATTATTATGCCACTGTATAAATCCATGGTCCCCCTGGAATCCTCTGTGCAGATGTGGTCACCCCATCTCAGAAGAGATGTACTGGAATTGGAAAACCTGCAGAGAAAGGCAACAAAATGATTAGGGAGATGGAACAGCTCTCTATGAGGCCTGGGACTGCTCATCTTAGAAGAATGACAACTAAGAGGGGATATGAGAGAGGTCTATACAATCATGACTAGTGTGGAGAAAGGGAGTAAGGAAAGGTTGGTCACCCCTTCACATAACACAAGGACCAGGGGTCACATGATGAAATTAATAGGCAGCAGGTTTTAAGACAAACAAAAGGAAGTATTTCTTCACACAACGCACAGTCAACCTGTGGACCTTATTGCCAAGGGATGTTGTGAAGGTCAAAAGTATAGCTGGGATCACAAACGAACTAGATAAGTTCATTGTCCATAAATAGCTATTAGCCAAGATGGTCAGGGACCCACCCCATGCACCTGCTGTCCCTAAACCTCTGACCGTGAGAAGCTGGGACTGGATGACGGTTGATCACTCGACAATTGCCTGTTCTGCTCATTCCCTCTGAAGCACCTGGCACTGGCCTCTGTCAGAAGACAGGATACTGGGCTGGATGGACCATCGATCTGACCCAGCAGGGCTGTCCTTATGTTCTTCAGCTGCCAGAGCAGCTGGTGCCGGTCTCCACCATTTGGGAGTCCCACTCCTAGCCCTCCGCCCTGGGCTCCCCCTTTTTCCTCCATGTGCCCAGATGTGTCCTGTGACAAGGTGGGTGACCTGTGGAGGCAGCACAGCATAGTGCAGTACCGGGTGCCACAGGGGGCATGCCTGACCTTACCTGGCACTGCCTGCGTGGCACCCCAGAGGTTTATGGGTGCATAGGATTGAGCCAGATCTGGGAACTTTGCTGCACAACACCTGTGATGACGCCATCACCCCTGACCGCTCTGGCTGGTGCAATGTCCTTCAGCATGCCAGTGCTGACACTTCCGGCCCCCCTCTTGGCTTTGCAGGACCACAGCACTGCTGCTGTCCCTGCCTGCTTCCAACCAGCCTTCTGCATTGCAGCTTGCAATGGAGTGTGAGCAGCCATTAGGCTGGGGGCTGGAGCAGGGCAAACTCCATAGTGGGATAGAACAGACACAATTGAATGAGAGCTGGGTCTGGGTGTGGTGTGACTTAGGGGACACTGACTGGTACAGCTGAGGTCTTCATTTAGCAGATTGGGACCATTCCCAGGGAAGGCTGGGCCATGCCTGCCAACCAGACTCTCAGAGCCTGTAACTCTCGTTGTTTTTCACTAGAAAACAAGGACAAATTTGTTTGCATGAAGGAAACAGTCCGTTTACATTTTTAAGAAAGGATAATGTGGGTGAGCCCAATTCTTCCCCCTCTTACACAAGTGTGAACTGGGAGTAAGTTTGCTGAAGTCATCGGTGTGCCTGAGTGTAAAGTTAGGGTCAGAGGAGAATCAGGCTGCCTGCATTAATTTCCTGCAGGTTTTATAACCTTTATCCATGGAGCTTTCATTTCTTCTCCAGCAGTTTGTCAGGCTCCATCACAAGGACATGTCTTTTCCCCAGGGTACTAACGGGTGTTGGCCCTTTTCTAACTCCTGCAGGAAAGTCACAAACAGGAGGACTGGGTCTAGGGACACAGTGGCAGGCCCAGGTCCCTCCCGTGGTTCTCGACAGTGTCTTGGAAAGGAGGTTTCTTCTGTGAATGCTGTTCCATCCCCCGAGCAGGGAGGGAGACACACTAACAGAAATTTGATTCCTCTTTGTACATTATGTATTTTCCCTCAGCATTGACTGGGTCCGATGAGGACAAGGGATGCCTGTCTGGTGCAATTAACTGCTGTTTGAGTGAGAAATAATTATCTTCATTAATGAGGGAGGGAACAGTTGGTCAGGGGACTGCCTAAGGACATGTGCAGTCATGCAGGGGTATTGAATCACAGGTCCTGCAGTGTACCCTGTAACTTTCTGCGCTTGTTAATCCAACACATAATGACCAGATACTCCCTTGCTCTCTTTTCTATTCTCTGTCATCTTCACTGGCCTCCGAGCTGCCTCTGAACACAGCTCTATATTGGCCCATTGCTTCTCAAAGCACTGCAGACTCTTTGAACCCTGCCCACTCACCCCACCTTGCCCAGACCAGCCTGCCTCTCCGGCCTTGTAGCATTGACTTACTGTTGTGCTCCAACTGCACTTTGGAAGGGAACAGTGGTGCTACTTTGCTCTGCCCCACCTAAGGGCCCGAGCCCCCTAGACTGCCTTCTGAGCGACTAATTCCCCTGTCACTCAGTTGAACACATAGTGACATAGTGAGATGGAGTGGCCTCCCACTGATTGGGAGGGGAAGAGACTTCCGGTAGCTCACTACACTTGATGGAGAATGCAGGCAGAGACCTGAACCCCTGCAGTAAGGGGTCCAGTGCAAACCCTGCATCCATACCCCGATGGAAGAGATGGTACTGAACAAGCTCATTACATGCCTGGCCAAAAGCCAAGAGCAGCAAAAGCAGCTACTCCATGAGCTGTGGTCCCAGCTGCATGAACAGCAGAGGCAGCAGGTCCAGCAGCTCACTGTTTTGCTGTCTGGCACTCCGACCCACGCCACCAGAGACGTGGTGACCCAGACAACCTCAAGGCCAAGAACGACTTGCAACCCAGGGAGCCGGATGACCCCCTTCCCCAGGCCACCCCAAAACCTTATGGGCCTCATGCCAGCCTCAATGAAGCAAGGAGAATCCTGGCATTGGAACCATTGGAGCCCCTTCAATCCACCCAGATAGGACCCTTTTGTATGGGCACCCTGTTTGGACGGCTCCTGGGCCAAGGCCTGATCCTGGGCTGCTCCTTTTGCCACGTCTACATGGACGAATCCTTGGCCTGCTGACAGCTGCCAAAAACCTCACAGTTCCTGTGGAGGCAGGGTAGATGCAGGTCACTGGCCTTGTAGACTCAGGGTGTGGAGAGACCCTTGTCCATCAGGAGCTCATCCTAGACCCCAACCAAGTGCTTGGTGAAATAAGGCTCCAATGTGTCCATGGGGATGTGAAGCCATACCCCATATCCTGGGTCCCCAACTATGAATGGTGTGACCTGGGTGATGACAGTGAGGTTGGCCTCTACCCTCGCCTATCCTGTTGTCCCCAGGTGAGATTGGCTAGGCTTCGCCAACCTGTTTCAAGTCACAAGTCTCGGGGCCCTTGCTATCTAGGCCGCCTTTGAGGGAGACCCTGTCAAGTAGGGAGGTGCGAGCACTGCAGAATGAGATTCAGAGGGGGGTAACAAAGATCCTCTGGGAGAAGACCCCAGTGAGGCCATGACCTCAGCACCACTCCCCCATCTTCCAGAGGAGGATCCCATGATGAACCCCCTTTTAGACTTCTGTCAAGACCAGAGGGAGGATTCCATGCTCAGCCAGGCCTATGAACAGGTGGCCCATGTTGATGGAGATGTGATTGACCCCCAGAAGGTGACACAAGGCCCTGCTTTGAGTTGATGGGCAATCGTCTCTACCACATCAAGCGGGACCCACAAACTAATGAGACCCAAACCCAACTGGTTGTCACCTGCTGCCACCGGAGGGCCATCCTGAAGCTCACCCGTGACATCCCTGTTGCCAGTCACTGGGACAGGAAAAAACCTTACCCTGAGTCCTATCATGCTTCTTCTGGCCCAGAGTCCACCAGGAGGTAAAAGACTACTGCATCTCATACCCCAAGTGCCAGTTACTCCTGGGGCAGATCACAATGGATCTGAAGAGTAATGTGAGTTCTGATATATGGTTGTCCTGATGGACTCTGCCACCCTCTTCCCCGAGGCCACGGGCTCCTACAGTATGTCCCTGAAGTTGCAGGGACTCCTAGTGCAGGCAGAGTCCCTCGCGAAGGTGAATCTGCAGGAGGGCCACGGGGCCCAAGAGCAAAACTACAACCAGGGGACCTGGGCTCACACTTTCGAGCCCAGTGACTGAGTGCTCCTGATTCTTCCCTGGGAGGAGTTGAAACTCCTCGCCCGTTGGCAGGGCCCTTACCAAGCGATCTGTCAGGTACAAGTTTCGACAACCAGTCCAAAAAAAGAAGAAGTAGGTTTATCATATGAAACTCCTGAAGCCCTGACATGCTTGTGAAGGGCTGTTGATTGTCCCTTACGCTCCTGAGCCGGCCGTTGGTCCCCATGACCCAAGGAGCCACAACTGAGCAATACCCTCTTCGCAGAGCAACAGAGACAAGCCTAGAGCCTGCTGACAGCCTTCTTCATGATATTCACCTCACTCCTGGCTCAGATCACTGTCATGCAACATACAATCCAGATGAACCTCGGGAGACACCTATCTGCTTTCGCAACGAACATGGGAAATAGTGGAAAAGGAAGTCCGGAAAATGGTAGAGCGAGGGGTCATGGAATGATCACAAAGCAAGTGGATCAATTCCATTGTGCTGGGTCCAAAGCCCAATAGGACCCTTTGGTATTGTATTGACTTCCAGAGAGTAAACACTATCTAGAAGTTCAATGCATACCCAGTGCCTGAGATTGATGAGCTCCTTGACCATCTGGGGACAGTAAGGTACATCATGACACTTGATCTTACCACAGGAAATTGGCAGATCCCGCTGGATCTGACCTACAAAGAGAAGACCACATTTTTCAGGCTGACCAAGCTGTATTCATTCACCTGGATGCCCTTCAGCCTTCATGCAGCACTGTGGACCTTCCAGTGCTTGATGGACTGCCTCGCGCAACCCCACATGGAGTACACTGTGGCTTACTTGGAAGATGTAGTGATCTATAGCAACGCTGGGAGGATCATTTAAACCAAGTGGCTGCCATCCTGCAGGATGCTGAGCTAACCGCCAACCCCCAAAAATGCTGAATTGGGAGGCAAGAAACTACCCATCTGGGACTTGAAGGCAAAGCCTCACATGCCCTCTTATAGAGAGGTCCAGACTCTGCAGGCCTGCCCGGCACTAACCAGAAAGTGACTCGTGGCAGTTCCTGGACCTGGAAGGTATTATTGATGGTTTGTGCCCCAGTTTGTGTCAATTGCAGCGCCCATCACTGCACTCCTGACCAAGGATAGCCACTCCCAGGGGCATTGGTTGATCGAGTGTAAAGAGGCCTTCTGAACCCTCAAAGAAAGCCTGTGTCAGGAACCCGTGCGTTTCAGCCCTAGTTTCTGCTCCAAACAGATGCTTCAGAAGTGGGGCTCGGAGTGGTCCTTTCCCAAGAGGTGGATGGCCAGGGGCATCCTATCTTCTGTATCAGTCAGAAGCTCTTCCCACAGGAATTCAACTATTCATTATAGAGAAGGAGGCTATGGCTGTTAAATGGGCTATAGATGCCTTCAGGTACTACCTTCTTGGGGCCGTCTTTGTGCTGATCACCAACTATGTACCCTTAAAATGGCTAAATACAATGAATGGGACCAATGCCAGATTAATGAGATGGTACCTTACCCTCCAGCCATCACCTTTACTGTCTGGGACCAGGCAGGTAAGGAGAATACTATCGCAGACTTTCCACCATGTCTAGGGGGAAGCCAAGATGCCAGGCCCGAAGACGAGGAGCAGGACCTTAAGGGTGTGTGTGTGTAGTGAGGCAGAGTGACCTTCCATTGAACCAGAGGGAAGGGACCACTCGCTAAGCCCAGGTGGGATCACCCCTCGCACCAGAAGTCAAGGGGCAGGACCAGGAAGTATAAAGGCAAATATGAAGGCATGGCCCTGTAGCTATTAGCGGGAGCCACCAGAGGACACAGCGGCTCTCTGCTCACTTCTCGGGCTGAAGCCCAGGGAGGACCCCTGCTGTGCCCAAGTTGTCCCGAGTTGCTGGAGGCAACAGCCAACCAAGATATTGAGGAGCTGCCGGGACCACGGCTGCCTATTTACCCCAGGGAGATGGAGGACAGCCATGGACCCAGGTACCCTGAGGGCAGACGACCACAGCCTGGCTGCATTGCTGCTAGAAGAAAGGTCAATGTGTTTTGGCTGGAGCCTTACTGACCCACTGGCAGAACCTTCCACCACTGTTAGAGCCCTGGGCTGGGACCTGGTGGAGTAAGGTGGGCCTGGGTCCCCCTCCTCTCTGTCGCCAACGCCACCTCTGGGGTGGTGGCCTCCTCACCTTAGGTCAGAAGGCTTGCTTATAGCTTTGCGCCACATAAGGGCCATAGCCCCGTTAGACTACTTGTCAGCTGTGCCCTACCTGACGGCTGGAGTCCACATATACTGCTTGCTGACTCTGCCCTAGGAGAAAGCCAGCGCCCACAGACTACTTTCTGTCTCTGCCCTGCCAGGGGGCCTGACCCCTAGACTAGTGACTGCTCTGCTCTGCCCTGCCTGAGGGCCAGAGCCGCCCTAGACTGTTTGCTGCTTGCGCTGCCTGAAGGTCAGAATTCATTGACTGCTACTTTGCTGTGCCTCACCTATGGGCCAGAGCCCCCTAAACTGCCTTCTAAGTGGCTAATTCCCCTGTCACTTGGTGATATGAAAGGATGATCTGTATCTAGTTGGGTTGGCCATTTGTTTATGTCAATGAATCTTTGTATCATAAATGTTACTATTGTATATGCTTGCTCACTCCAAATGTATCAATTTGTAACAATAAGGTTTCTATGTTTAACACCTGAAAGGAGCCTCTCTCTCTGCTGGAGAGTGAGAGTGTTTTAACATATGAGAGGGGTCTTTCCCTTTGTTCTTAAAGTAAGAAGTTTCCCTCTCTCCCTTTGATGCTAAAGTGAGGAGTTTCTGCCTTTTCCTTTGTTGCTTTTGGAAGGAGTTTCTATCTTTCCTTTTGTAAGAAGTTTCTATCTGCTATTGAAGCCCTAAAAAGATTAGAAAGGAACGTGCAGGGTCTGGGAAGGGAGCCCTGGCCAGGTTCCCATCACAGTCCCCTGCATGAGAACCAGATCCATCAAGGTGATCTGCACACAGTCACGTATACTTGTTTGTTCCACTCTATAAAAGCTGAACCCACTTGTAGCGAATTTGGAGACCTCACCTATGAGTGGACGCACTGCGTAGGGCTTCCCAATTGCTGGGACAGGCTCTCCAAATCCTCGCTGCAACCGGGGCTCCCCAGCGACTGCAGATCTGGATGATGGTAATGTATTAATAGGGCAATTGGTGATGTATCTCTCTTAATCATTATAGTTAGTCTTATGTAATAATGATCAGGTGCATTACTTTACCTTTTCTTTTCCTTTCTATGGTTTAGTATTATAGTATAATAAGTTTATTTTGTTGTATATATATTATTTCATTTTCTGTAATACTTAGAAAGAGATAGTAAAGAAACCTTGTTCTTTCTACTGGTGCCTGTGTGCTTTTTGCCAAACCCCGTCAATTAGCAGAACACTTGGTTGAACACATAGTGACATAATGAGGTGGAGTGGCTTCCCTCTGACCCGGAGGGGCAGGGACCACCCACTGTAATGGTTACATGTGCATGTCCACACGTACACTGCTGCAGCAGCACATCTGGAGAAAACTGTATGGCGATGGGAGAACTATCCCGTCAGCATAATAAAACCACCTCTACGAGCAGCAGAAGCCATGTCCACCCTGGCGCTTATGTTGGTGTAGCTTATGTTGCTCAGGGCGGTGGTTTATTCACATCCCTGAGTGACATAATTTCTGTGGACATAACCTTATCATAGCCAGAATGTTGTAACAAGCCATAAATCCAGTGCCTCTGTTCATCCATGGTTTTTAGTGTCTAGCAGAGTTATGAATTTAAGCTACCAGGCTCGTCTTTTGAATGTGTTGTGCAGGTTTCCCTTGAGGATGAGGACTGATAGATCAGACATAAGTGAAACCAGGAGGTGAAGACGGGGTGGATCACTCCAGCTGCCTTGTCCTGTTCACTCCCCTGAAGTTCTGTGCTGGCCACTGTCAGAAACAGGATACTGGGTTAGATGGATCTGACCCTGTATGGCAGTTCTTATGCATTAGTTTGTGGGTATCTTGGATGTGAAAATATGGGTTCAAACCCACATTCACCAGCAAATCTTGCAAATCAGTTCCACTGAACTCTGCAGTCTGTCTAGATTTGGATTGCATGCTCCAGCATCATCTAACTTCTCATTAAACATTCCTCATTTCCTTTCTCATTGCAGCCCACTACTGCTTCATCTCTAGTAAATAACTTCCCTACACTCTAGGCCTGCATGACTGGGTTTTGTTTCTTCAGATCAATTACAAACCTTCCTGTTGCTCCTAGTGGGGTTTGCATTGACATGCTAACGCTGCAGCTCCCATAAGGCTCACCTTTTCTGGTCCACAGTACAAATCAAAATCCACATTTTCCTCTTTATCTGTCTCTAGCTGGAAAAAAAATCTGTAGTTCAAGTGCTTCCTTGCTTGCGATTGCAAGAAATAAAGCTGTGTTCTGATCATTTGGCTTCATAATGGCTCCAGCAGTTTTCATGTTAAACATGAATCGTTGTTTAAACACCCTCTATACCTCTTCTCAGATGTTTTAATCAAGTCAGGAGACAACCATGGTGCAACCAGTACCCTGGCTCAGTGACAACTGTAGTGTAGACAGGGCCATTGATTGCTTAGCATCCTTTGCCTGCAGCTGCTGTGTGTGTCATGTGACTTCCTGGGTAGAACCAAATGCCCATTTTAAATTACACTCTGGTAATTTAACATTTTACAAGACATCCACATACAAACGATACAGCTGCAGAGTAGGCTGACCTGCAACACATTTCTCCCAAACATCCATTTGAATTTGTAGATGAATTCAGTTTGATTGCCTTTATGTCCCTTTGGCATTGGCTTTCTGGGAATATGGGGTTTATTGGCAGAAATTTTGCAGGAACAGGGACTTTGGAAGTGGACATTAGTGAATACTTGCAGAAATCAAACGAGCATTCACACCAGAAACCTGATTCTGAGAGTTACACTGTCATGACAAGGGAACTGACACAGACCATGTGATTTCTGTCCAATTAAAACTGGATAACAGAGAGGAAACAAAGTGCACAAATAGCCAATTTTCAGTAGTAGGGTGTCCTGAAAATCCATGTTAGTACCAGGGTATTTAATATAGTCCTTAAAGTTCAGGAAGATGGGATGAACAATGAGTTGGCAAAATATGTGGATAGCATAAAATTATTGAGACTGCTCACATCCACAGAATATTCTGAGGAACTTCAGAATGACTTACAAAGGTAGACAACAAGGCAACACAATGGCCAATGAAAGTCAGTGTGGATGAGTGCAAGGTAACAGCCACTGGAGAAAACAGTATGAACTGCTCACAGATATTGATGGGCTCTGAACTCACAGCAGCAATGCAGGGAAGGACCAGCCATTATTGTGTCCAGCTCAATTAAAATACCTGCTCAATTGTCAAAACCACAAACAAGACACACAGCTGGATGGAGAGATATTGAACCCGGTTTACACCACTATATGAATGGACGACACAGCCTCAGCTTGAATGTTGTGGTTCAGTTTTCACCCCGTCACCAAAATACTTGAATGCACGGAAATAATTCCAGCCAAGGAGAGAAGTAGTAGGACTGTTTAGTGCAGGGAAGAGGTGAAAGAGGGGAGACCGGACAGGAGTATATAAAATAGCAAATGATAGAAACTTCATGCTTCACTACGTGAACCGGTTTGTAAAGGCCTGATCCAAAGCCCACTGAAGTCAGCAGGAGTCTTTCCACTGACTTCTATGGGCTTAAATCAGGCTCTACCTACCTGGGTTGGGAAGACCATAGTCATCTTTATTGCATGTCCATTATGAGAGGTTTGCATCTTCCTTTGAAGCATCTGGTACTGGCCACTGTTGGAAACAGGATTTCCGGCCCACTTGAATCTCTGGACAGCAGTTCCTGCCTTCCTATTCTATTCCTATTCCTTTCCCAGACCTGCGGAAGAGCTCTAGGTACCTCGAAAGCTTGTCTCTTTCACCAACAGAAGTTCATCCAGTAAAAGGGTATTACCTCACTCACCTTGTCTTCCTATTCTCCTGCGAGAATAAATAATATTCTTGAAACCTGGGGCTATCAATGACTTAAATTCAGTGTAGGAAGGAACAGAGGATGCACACAGCACAGTAAAACTAATGTGCTGGGCAGATGAACCCTCATTGGCCACGGCCGGGTTCTCACACCTCCCTCTGCAGCAGCTGGTGCTGCCCACTGTCAGTGACAGGGCACTGGGGTAGATGGCCTGTGGGGCTGATCCATGCTGTTACTTCCCGTGGGCTATGTACAAAGAAATCAGACTCCAGGAAAACAAGTGCCAAGGAGTTCAATCTAGCGAGTGTGGGTATGTAAAAAGGTCAGAAATACACGTTTGGAATTAGGTGTGTTAATACTTGTATGGAACGTTCATGCTTGCTAATGATAAAATAAAATGGGTTTTAAAAAATCTGGTGAGTAAAGTCTGAAGGGAAGTCGTGCTAAAGACCAGGGCTTGTTGCTCTGTCTGGATTAGGATTGTCACCTGCTGCTGGCAATTTCATAAACAAAGTCCTCACACCACACACTCTGGCAACACGCTGGCTGAGGAATAGTAAAAGAAACCACAATGAAAGCACAACAGCTTGCAACTCCGCTGACACAGGACAGTGCTAGGAACAAGAAATGGCCCAATAAAGGGTGGCTCCCTGAGCTGAGGTTAAGGAATTCTGTACTGAGAACAAAAAGAGAATTCCCGGTTTCTATTAAGAATTCCAGGACTAGGTTAAGGCAGGAACAAAGCAGAACGAGGTGATGCTGTCACAGGGGAGCCAGAAAGGCTTCTATAAACACATTGAAGGAAAACAGGTCCACGAAACCAGGCTGCTCACAATTCATTTTAATCATCTTGGCTGTAAACACTGCCACATGGACTAAACACTGGCAGCAGGGCCCAGCCAAGGAGTGACAGGAAAGCAGTGAGCTGTGAGGGGGCATCTGGCAGCTGAGGGATCTCTGGTAGGCCTGGGCTTGTTTAACAGCTTTGCTAGCAGTCTGGAAGAGGGAGCAAGTGGCATGTTCCTGGTGTTCACAACTAATTCTAAACTGGGAGGAGAACACCAAGCAGGACAGTGCAATTGCACCAAGAGGGCTGGAGAGATTAGAGACATGGGCAGAAAAACAGTCATGTCAGAGAGAAGCAGATCATGCATCTGGGGATGAAAAACTCAGAGCACAGGTCACAGGTGAGAAGAAGAGACATGGGAATTGGTGATGGGTCCCTGGGGTGAGAGGTAATTTAAACTGGAACAGGTGCAGCGAAGGCTACTAGGATGATTGGAGGAATGGAGAGCCTCTCTTACAGGAGGAGATGAAAAGAGTTTGGCTTGTTTAGCTTAGCAAAATTAAGGTGGAGAGAGGATCTGATTGCTCTCTATAAATATAAGCTGCTCTCCATAAAGTTAGGGCAGCTACTGAAACTAAAGAACAATGCTGGCACAAGAACAATTAGATACAAACTGGCCATGAGTCTATGTAGGCTGGAAAACAGAAGATGGTTTCTGAGTAGCAGAGGAGGTTCTGGAACAGGTTCCCAATAGCAAGAGTGGGGGAAAGAAGCCTGGGAAGGCTTAAAATGGAGTTTGGTAAATGGATTAACGGAATGATATGACGGCATCGCCTCCAATCGCAGGGGACTGGATTCAATGACCCAGGAGGTCCTTTCCAGCCCTATGGTCATATGATTGCAAAGTCAGGTTTCGTGGGCTATGAGAGTCAGTAAAATACTGGCTCTTCCTGCCCAGAGAACCCATCCAGGCTGAAAACACCACATCCCAAGCCCTGGGGAGAGAAAGGTGTTGATGTTAGAGTTAACATTAGTTTTACAAAGGGGAAAAACAGCTTCATCATTAAGTTCTTAGTGTGTTTCTGTAATGGAGGTTCTGTGACCAGCCATGAAGCTTTCAGGAGGTGTCCTCAAATTATCGGTTGACAGCTTTGCCATAAGCCCGCAGGGGGCTCCGCCTCTTGGAAGGGGTTAGTGCAGGCTTTGAAATCCTCTTTGAATGAGGGCCTCCTGGAATTGTCAGGAAATGATTGGCCTGGGGCATGCTACAGCTAGATGCAAAGGTGCTTTCTGAAAGACCAGGAGGCACGATCATCATTTCAGCCTAGTCACCCATGGCAGCGTCCTAGGTGGAATCGGTTGATTCTGTCACTGGTGCTGGCAGGGGAAGCTCTCATGGATCTTCATTTCTGATTTCAGATCTGACCAGGGATGGCCAGTGGGACTGCTCTTTTCCTGGGATTCTTAGCCCCACTAAAGAAATCAGAGAAGTGTGGGGCTGGCTTTTATTGTACTTGTGGGTGACAATAAAATCTGGGGTTCTGTAAAGCAGAGGTCCCCAAACATTATGTCCGTGAGGAGCCCACATAGGTGAATTGCCAGGAATCTAGGAAACAACTCTATTGTACACATACTGCTATTTAAAATTAAAGATGAATGCAGCTTGCTACAGTACTTGGCTGGGTTTGTATCTCCCCCCAGAGAGGCACAGAAAGAGCTTGGGGGCTGTGTTCACTGGCCTTACAAACCTGAAGCTAATCAGTGCTTAAAGGCTATGGTGCCAAGCCCTATGTAAACGGCCCTAGGTAGACCGTTCTGCCTTCACCCTGCAGCTACAGGGGCCCCACAGCATGGCCTTCCTCGCCCTACCTTGCTGACATTTGCAACAAGGCATTTTCCAAAACAGACGCTGAGTGGTGCCTGCAGTTTTTCTACACCTTGAACATGTGGATTTGTGTGCGTAAGGAAGTCTGTGTGTGTGTGCATGCACTCTGGATATTCAGAGGTCTACTAACCGCATGCATGCAAATGTAGTTTGCACATCCAAATCTGAATTTCTGTACCCCCACCTATCCTTGTGAGAACAATTTTAGAAGCTGTGCTCAAAAGCATGGACATAAGTAGAGTGTGCGTATGAACCCTTGGAGACAACGTGTATGGTCCCATAGGACGCTTTGCCTTTTTGGATTCATCTGAACATTTTAAATAATTGGGGGTTTATGAAGGGGTATAAGAGCAGGGCAAGGGGCACTGAAACCGCACTCCCCCCATTATCAATCAACTGACATTTTTCCAAAGGACAATTCTCCCAATGAGCTGAAAACCAGCCAGGGCCCAGTCACCCACAAGATGGTGTGGGCCCTGGGTGAATGTAGGTGCACAGCAATGATAAAGCATTCAAAATAGATTGCCCTGTCATCCCAGGGAGCACATTTCTGTAATGATTGGAGAAGAGGGGCTCCAGGCAGAGGGAAGGGTCAGCGACTTCTTCATGAAAGTGCTTTGGAGGCTTTACAGGAGAGGGTTGGGGTCTTTACTCCTTCGTAGCTTCTCTGCTGTATTTCTGCAGGCCCCTCACATTCCCCCTCCCCCCATGCTCCCAGTCCTACCACCTGTTCACAACATTTTGTCAACGTCTGCAATGTGGGCACCACTTGTATAGCGGCAGCTACCCCGAAGCCAGTGATGGCCCTGGAGAGCGTGAAGAACAGCCTCCAGCGGGGCTGCGGCCACTGGCTGGAAAGGGGCTGTACCGCAGGTGACAAGAAGCGTTTCTCGAAGCGCTTACAGGGGTGGGACTGGAGGTGGAGCAGCCGAACAGGAACGATGGGGCGGTGGAGCCACGAGGTGGTGCTCTAGGGATGCTTTTCCCGGGGGTACCCGAAAGGTCCCAGCCCCTGGTCCTCCTCTGGGCTGCCGGCTCTGCGCCCTCGCCGCGCGGCTCTGCGGGCCCGAGGACGGTCCCTCCCGCAGCCCAGCCCAGCCCGGGAAGGGGTCGCTGTTGCCTTGCGGATCTCGCCACCCTCGCTGGCGCCCCTCTCCGCCTTTTGTTCCCGGACCGTGCGCGTCACCGTCTGGGCGGCTGCTGCGCCGCTGGGCGGAGACCGCCGGCAGACGGACGGACGGCCCCGGACAGACGCGGTCCGAGCCGAGCCCAGCATCCCCGGGCGATGAGCGCCTTCGGGCCGTAGCAGCGCGCAGCCGGCATGGAAGCGGCCGAGGGGGAGCCGAGCCAGCCCGGCCCGGGCAGCGCGGCCCCGCCGCCGCCCGAGCGGAAGAAGCTGCCGCGGGCGCCGTCCCCGGCCAGACCCAAGGACGTGCCCGGCTGGGCCCTGGCCAGGAGCCGGCGCGGCGCCCAGCCCGGCTCGCCCGGCGCGCTGTGCGGGAAGCAGGGCGCGGGGCCCGGGCCCTGGCGGCGGCCGGG
>ML675625.1:2598454-2679685 GCA_007922155.1 Mesoclemmys tuberculata
GCTCGCGACGGGCGCCGTCTACACAGCCGCGGATGTGAGCCCGGCCCGGCCAGCCGGCCCCACAGCGCCGCGCCGGGCGGCCGTGGGGCTGCGGCTCCCCCGCGAACGCCGCAGGGGCGCCCGGCCCGCTCTGTAGCGAGGGCGAGCTCTGGTCTCTGCGCTACGGGCCGCGGCTTGCGAGGGCTGGGGTGGAAGGGAGTGAGGCACCTTAGTGCCCCGAGGCTCTGTGCCTAAGGGACGAGACGTCGCCACCGGTGCAAAGCCGTGCGGGCTCGGTGTACAGGGTGCAGTTTACCTCTCCCCTCTCAGGGCCTGTTTAAAAGCCGCCGGTTACTGGTTTAGACTCGGTTCCTGCAAGGCCGAATAAAGTAGTGGGGTTTAGCCCCGCTCTGACAGCAGGCTGGCAGGACAGGCCCTTCAGTGTTCTGATAGAGAACCGCTGCGGTACCCAGTTGTCATGACAATGTGACAACATTTCCCAGTCTTAGGAACAAACAATGGCATGTTCAAAACCGTGCTCAAGGCTCATTAGACCTGTGATTGGGAGATTTCTCTGCTCTGGGAAAGGATCCCCATCCGTAACCATGCCTGGCTCTGCCTCATTGCCCCGGTGGCGGAGGTGGAACCCGTAACTGATCTGGACCTGGTGCTGCGGCTCATCAGTACGAAATAAGGGCTGCCAGCTGTTCTGACACAAGCTGCCCCGCACAAAAGCAGAGCAAAGCAAGCGCGATGCTCTTGCAGTTGTTGCGTGCACCGTGAAAGACAATGGCTGGTTCACCCAGCACACATTGACGCTGCTGGCCTCATTTTGGGGAACACGTTTTCCAAATCATTTACTTTTCCATTAGTGCTTTCTCATGTGTGCTGTCAGCCTGTCGCCCACGTGTTCCTTGGGGCCATTTTCCAGGCCTGTGGCTTTGCTATCGAATTCATTAACTCGTGAAACGGGACTGCTGGTTTGGTGGTTGGCGGTGGGATCCAGGACGCTGTAGGGGACTGGTCTGAATCTTAGCTGGGACAGTGACCGACGTTCTCTGTGATGTACTGGCTGAGTATCACTGGAGACGACAGGAAAATCTGTAGCTGTGACTGAATTTTAAAGAAAAAGGGTCAGACAGAAAGCCAGCAAAATGGGTCTAGGTGGGCTGCAGGCACCTTCCACCCTCCAAATGTTGCTAAGAAGCATGGTTAGATGAGATGTGTGTAATAATCTCTCTGATCTGGAGTCAGTCACAGCAGGACTGGGTCTCGGGAAGGTAATTGGATGCCTTGGCACCTACTGTTACTGATAACTCAGGTTGGAAGACAGGCCAGCTCTCAGGTGAGGAGACAGTAGAATTGCGAGTGAGTTGGGATTTCCGCTCTGAGGTGAGCACTGTGCAAAAGTAACACACTTGGGGAGGCTTGCTGAGGCCTCTTGTCCATTAGCCAAGTTCTAGTTCACAGCTGGTGTCCAAACTCCTGCCAGGGTTAGTAGGAGGAGCTTTAGAGCTTTGATTTACAGTCAGTGGAAAATACTGATGAGAACCCTCCGGTTTCCCAGGAATGCATTTGAAAATGATTCTGCTTATCCAGCTTAAGTAATTACACATCTCTGTGGTCTCTTCCGGTGACCAAGTGCATACATAGCAGGCTTAGACATCTTACTCAACACAGGTGGAAGGATTCGATCTTACTAGTTATGGAATAAGACTAGAGTCCAGCTGCCAGGCGCACAGCAGTGCCAGGGTGACAATTACAGCACCCTATCTGCTTTGCCACCCCTTGCTGCTGGAATGGGGGAGTGGGCTGGATTTCTGCTGCGGTGGATTTCCTCCTGCTGGGCACTTGATCTTTTATATTCATACTATAGAGCCCGGCCTACTGCTGCTCCTGCCTTTCCTAATTGCAGTAGAGTGAAACCAAACTGATTCTGCAGAGGCATGGCTGTATACAGACTCAGGAAGTCAGAACCATGTTGGTTGCAGGTGGGTCACATTTGGAAGGCACACAGTGGGGCTAGACACTTTTTGTTTAAAGTGGGAAAGCGTCAGTTCTGAAGAAGTTAAGTTAGGCATTCACCCAGGACAACTTCCATCTTGCGACTGGTGGGTGGATTTTTTTCAAGCCCTTGTGCATGGTACTATCCCTGCATTTCCATAACCGAAATCATAATAGGCTGTGTGGTAGGGCAATATTTCCTGAAGTTAGGGAAGAGTTCTTAAGTGAACGAGTGACGCTGTGCTACACTTGTATCCCTGACTTGTGTAACCCACTTATAAGCAGCTTATTTCAGCATGTCCGTGTGCTTTCCTGAACCCTCAACGTGGGGCTGTGGAGTTGTAAGTCTTGCTCCAGCTGGCCAGAAACCACAGGCACTCCCAAAGAAAGCAAGCTGCAGTGTGAATCTGCCCGGCTTTTCCCACAGGGAAAAGGGAATGACAACTGGGAACCACTTGATAAGTGTTTCCAATTTGAAAGAGAGGCTCATAGACTCTTGGTTTTTAGGCCAGAAAGAACCATTATGATCATCGAGTGAATCTGACCATCTGTATAAGACAGTCCAGAGAACCTCCCCCAGTGGTTCCTGCATCTACATGCATATATACATCTTACAGCTGGAGGTGACTTTCCTGACTCTGATAAATCACTTATTTTCTAAGCCTTATGAAAATAGCTGAAGTCTGAATGCTTTGTCTTCAGGGTGGTATGGCTTTTCTTCAAAAGCAGGTATTAAAGAGAGATTCCTGAGGAGGAGACGGCCCTCCCTTCCCCCATTTCCAACTATCCAAGTAGAGCAGTATATTTATGAGCCTCAAATTATAAACATTTCCAGCCAAGTGCAGCTTTGTGTAAGTTAGCCCGTTGATGTTGCATCGCTCCTTGGCTATGATTATAAAAAGTGCATGTTGAAATGGAAAACAAACAGATTTCACAGCCCCTCATCCTTTCCTCTCTGCTGCGCATGCACCCTTGGGGGACAGGCTTTTCAAAGACTAAGAAGGAAAATTTTGGTGGGAGTCCATTGCTAAATATTGGCAGCTCTCGATGTGATGATCTCTGTGCTGTGCTGAAGCTGCTGGCTCTTGGGATCTGGGGTGTTGTCTAATCTTTAGCAATAGAGGCCAAAACCAGAACCACTTAGATTCCCTCCCACCTTCAGACTTTAAGGGTTTGGATAAAGTGAGATCCAGAAGCAAAGTATCGCCAAGGTTTGGTTTTGCATAGGCACCTAAGTTCTGCTCAGCTCTGTGACCAGATAGATAATAATTCGTATCTTGTGTGAGGGAGGAGCGGGAAGATGCACAAGACCCTGAAAATGACCCTGTCTATAGGTGTGTGCAGTGTGATCCCAGAAGAGCCGTGAAATCTGTACAATGGTCAGAAGCGAGTCACTGAAACAGATGTCCCTCTAAACCCGGCTGCTGCTACCTCTTCCTCATTCTGATCAGGAGCGTTGGAGGGATAGGACTGATCATCTCTGGCTCCTA
Organism: Mesoclemmys tuberculata; assembly: GCA_007922155.1. Classification (NCBI taxonomy): domain Eukaryota; kingdom Metazoa; phylum Chordata; order Testudines; family Chelidae; genus Mesoclemmys; species Mesoclemmys tuberculata. Next base: position 2,601,928 of record ML675625.1, read on the forward strand.
CTGCAGATGTGTGTGGGAGTTCTGTTGTGCACGCCTGGCCTGGCCTGGCCTGGTCCGGCCCTCCTCAGCTGTCAGGATTCTCTTAAAAGCATTTCCCCTAAGAGACAGCAGAATTCATGCTGAGATTGCGAACTCTTCAAATGGAGGAGCTGTGCCTTTAAGAGCCCCACCAGCTGTCGTCTTGTCACCCAGCGGTGTGGTGAGCAGGACCCCCGAATCTCTGCTCAGCAAAACGGAAAATGTGAGATGTGATATGGCGGCAGCTGTGGAGGGATGTGAAGGGGAAAAATGGGGACTGGAGATACAGTCTGCAATGAGAGGAGGGCGAATTCCTTAGACCCATCCCTGTTCAGAAAGAAAAGGGTCGTGCCACAGACATTAACAGATGGACTGATACCTGCTACAACCCAGGGGTCTAAACCTGACGTTGTGCTCATCCCAGAATTAGGCTTGTTGGCGCCCCTCCCCCCTCCAATAACCCTCCTTGGTTGGGTTGTCTTGTCTTGCTCTTGCCCTTTTTTTGTAAGTGAAAGGTCTGTGCTGGATTCTGGTTGATGTTGTTTTCTGGTCTCAACTAACAGCGGGGCATGAAGGAAACAGGAGATGCCGACAAAACGTAGTGATAAGCTCCTGCTGATGTGCTCCGCTCCTACAATGGTGCCTGAGCTGTGCTGGCAACAGACAGGACCCCAAAGGCTGCTGCTAGTTTTCCTTAATGGGATCAGATTGCGACTGATCCCATCTGAAAACATGGCCTTGTGGCCCCTCTAGTTCTCAGCATGCCTCTGCTTGCCTTGAAATGGAGGGTTGCATTCTGGGACCTGACACCTGTGCTCACCATGCTGCAGAGAGCTGTAGAACTCTGGATGCATGTGGCCACCCTAGCTAGTCATCAGTGCTCTCTGTAACCGCTGCTTGGTAGAAAAACCTGCTAGTTGTGTGTGACCTGGCTGCTGTGTGTGAGAGAGAGACCTAGCGGCCCCTTTTATTTTTGAAATCTCCCACCTTTGAGTTAGCATTGATCTAAGTTCTCAGCTGTTTGGCTGTTAATTTATGGGGGCAAGCGTAAAGCTGTGAATTGTTTGTTTTTTCCCTTAACACATTTTAATCTCTGCTGAGCTGTTCATTATCTGCTGGCAAGATGCAGTGGGGAGTGGAGTGTTGCAGCACTCGAGAATCTCTTTCCAAGTTGCCATGTGCAGGCATTATTTCACATCGGTGTAAAGCAGATGTCCTGCATCTAGTTATTTGCCGAGCACAGTGAAGGAAGAGCCTGTGTTTACAGATTGTTTCTGATTTCCAGAGTTGGTACCGCTTTTAAAAACCGAACAACAATCCCAGCAGGGATGTGGCTAGGTTACATCACCCCGCCACCACTTCCCCGTCTTGTGTTACGGGCCTGAAATAAATCATGCCACCCTGGCACCAGTCTCTTGCTTTTTTACCAACAGACGACAAAAACCAATACACTGCAATCTTTATTTAGGGGGCGGAAAGGGGAAAACTCTGGAGTATCTGGCCAATATTTTCAAGGGCAGTTAGTGATTTTGAGGTCCCACCTTGAGAGGGTTTAAAGGGGCTGGATTTTCGGAGTTTGGGTGCTCAGCACTTTGAGATTCAGGCTCCTTTGGGGTATCTGAAAATCTTGGCCTTAGATTCCAGGGGAGAAATCCTGCCCCATTATAGTCAATGGCAAATCTTTCCTGGAGCCAGGAGTTCACCCCAGACTTGTGAGGAGGCCAGAACAAATCCAGTGTGGGTGAAGAGCCAGGGCCAGAAGAGGAATGAGATGAGGTAGAGAGGAGGGCAGGGATGGGGTGATCTCCCTTATCATCCTTCTTCCAGGCCTATCTCAGAAGCATAAATGTAACTAACAGCTCGTATCCTGCAGGCAGCACGTTGCTGTCCCCCCCATTATTTGCTCTGTAGCAGGTGACTACAGGCCCTTCCTGGAGCAATGGCAGGTGACCGCCAAGGTCTGGCCTACCTAGAAGCCTGGTCTGTGTTGGCTTTGAATTTTTGGTCCCTCTCTGCTGTGCACTAGGCTTGATTCACCCATTCGGGTAGCCTCAGGGATTCTGGGGCACAGTCCATGGTTGGTTGCTCTTGTGTCCCCTGTCTAGGTTGCCTGTGAAGCAGCTCAGATTGACGTGTGTAAATACAAGCATTGCACCCTTTGGGTGGGGCCGAGGATTTGCGGTCTTAGTTTGAGCATATGCTTTGTCGCTGTTCTTACTCAGCCTCTGTCTGGCGGAGGTGACCTGCCGTCTGTCCTGGTGCGCTGGCCTGTGCTCGGGCCTGTGGCAGGAGAATAGGTTGTGGCCTTGGGGCTGGAGGTCAACTGTGTCTGCTAGGGCCAGGGGGCCCTGAGAATTTGGGGCACAGCAAGTCATGGGGTCTGGAAGCCTTTGCAGCTTCCTTCTTACTTATTCCCAGTGGAAATCCCATCTCATTTTCTCTGGCAAGTTATAGCGTGATCTCCTCCTCTGGCACTAATTGAAAGCTGCTGCTTTTGTTCTTTAATCTCAGAGGAAATGTTGCCTTGTCATTCCTGGCTAGTAATCCCCATTTTACAGCGAGAGATCACAGCGACATGGCTCTGCCATCCTGCGTCAGATCAGTGGGGCTGCTAGCCTAGGACCCAGGCTCTGACTGGGCTTGTACCAGAAGCTTTAGGGGAAGGTATGAATGGACACTTAACTAAGCATAGACATAAGCTTCTGCTCCTATTATTGTCATCTATTGTTTTCTCTCCCTTCTCCTCTCCCCATTGTGTCTTGTCCTTATTTAGACTGCACGCAGTGCAGGGACTGTTGTCTATTGTATGGCTGTCCCGCATGTAGCAAGACTGGCTTCAGTCGTGACTGTGGGCTCTGCATCCTAGTGTAATAAATAATGATAAATTATATAGTAACATGCTCACGAGAGAAGATTTTCCCCCCTAATTCCAGGCAGGTAATAGTTAGCTTGTGCTTTGAAGCATGTGGCTTGGTATCATGTACATATTTTCATCCTAACTAGCACAATAGCAGGTGATGTTCTTCTTATCCATTCAACAGTCTGATCTTTTTTGAATCCCACTAAGCTCTCTGTCTCAATATTTTGTGCCAGCGAGTCTCGCAAATTAATTATGCACTGTCTAGAAATAATTTCCTTTTACGAGTTTTAAATTCGCTCCATTCTTGCAAATACCTAAGCACCTGTATAGCCACTTGTGAGAGCAGTTCCATTAAATTCAGCGGTCAAAATCCGATTGACTTCAGCAGAGCCCGAGTTTCATGTGGAGGGTCTACTCACAAGAGCAAAGTGGTGCACACGCTTCAGTGTTTGTGGGGTTGGAACTCAAATCCTTCTATTCCTGCCATCAGTTTTGTTGCTGTTCTCTGGATCTTAGCTGCTTGTGCCTCTTCTTGAGATGGTGACCAGAACTGGAATGCAATCCACACAGCAAGGCCCAGCATTGCTTTTATGCAGGGATGTGGTATGTCCAATGTTACCCTAGCCCTTCTCAGAGATCTCATTGGTTTGCTTTTTCGTGTTTATTGAGCTGCCCAAAAAATACCAACGTCTTTTTCCTGAGTGGTACAATTAATGTGCAGCCTGTCTATGGATATGGTCGTTCAGCTCTTCCTGCTATTACGTTGCACTCAGTTTCATCTGCTGTTGGATTTTTCAGTTTTTAGGGCTTGCTGAATTTCCTCCCAATCTCTTTTCTACTCTTGACACAAAATTATTTGTCATCTGCAAATTTTGCCACCTCACTGTTCCACTCTTTTTGCATATGATCAATACACTGATTGTGGGGAGCACTATTAACCTCCTTCCAGTCTGAAAATGAACAGTTGGTTTCTATTTTTTCTCTAAACCAATTTCTAATTCATGGTAGAACTTTAGCTTCAGCCCGTGGCTATTCAGGGCTTGTTTATGTTACAGCAGCACAGCTGCGCCTCTGTAGTGTTTCAGTGTGGGCACAGCCTGTGCCGATAGGAGGGGTTCTCCCGTTGGTGGACGTGATCCACCGCCCCGAGAGCTAGAAGAATTCTCCTGTCAACCTAGTGCTTTCTACACCTGGGGTTAGGTTGGCTTAACTGTGTTGCTCAGAGGTGTGGATTTTTCCCACCCTTGTATGATATATCTGGATCAACCTAGCTTTTGAATGTAGACCATGCCTTAATTTTTTGTATTATCTCTTGTGAGGTCTAAATAGTATCTCTTCTAGTTCTCCTATATCCACACTTTTTGGCTGACTCCCACAAAGAATCCTAGTAAGTTGGATTTTCCTCTGCAGAAACAAGAGCTTGTTTTCCCTTTGGATATTGGTCCCTTAGGTGTTTTAAAAAAGGCCCACTGGGCTTCCCTGGTTCACCCCAGTGCTTTTTCCAAAGACAAGTGATTCTACTGATGGGCGTTCATTCTTCTTTTGGTAGCTCAGCTACTTTATTCATGAGTTTCCCTGTAACTCTTGGGTGTGTTCCCTCTGGGCCGGGAGATTTCTTGCTCTTTAGTTATTTGTTCCAGCACCTCTTGACAGCTCATAGTACTTCACTTCTGTTACCTGCGAAGAGTAAGGGAAGGTATCTACCCCATATGTGAAAAGTTCCAGAGGGGTGGCCGTGCTAGTCTGTGTACAGCAAAAACAAGAAGACTCCTGTAGCACCTTAGACTTAACAGATTTCTGCGGGCATACGCTTTCGTGGGCTACAGCCCACTTCGTGAGATGCAATGCTGAGCAGAGAAGTCATTTAACTTCTTTTTATGGTCCTCATCCTCCTAGATGGTTCCCTGACGTCCTGCTGACTCAGGCTTCCTGCTTCTGATGTGCTTGTCATTTGTATTCATGTTTCTGCTTATTTGCTCTTCTGATTGATTCCCTTTGTGCCCCCTAATTTCCAGCTCCTGTCGTGCATGTCATCGTTGATGGCCCTTTGTTTTGGTGATGCCTGACCTGAATTCTCTAGTTTTGAAGGCTGTCTTCCAGCTGTTGTTCCCTGCCATTCAACCAGACTCTGTTTTTAGTGGGTTTGGATTTTTTTGTTTTCCCTCCCTTATTTTTTTAGGGCTGTGTTGTGCTTAGCTCCAGCCCCTCCTAAAATACACAAACGAAGAAAGCTGCAAACACCATTTGCCTTGGCAGACTGCTTCTCAAGGGAACACTTCAGTTCTGCAGGAATGTCTGGCTTAGCCCCATCACAGTTGCCTGGCCAGTGGCTTTGCCCAGCCCTCCCTTTGGCAGCATCTCATCAGGAAGCCTTTCCTTACATTCAGCCTAAAACTCCCATTTGAAATGTCTCCCCATTGCCCCTATTACAAGCCTGCAAATAACGGCTCTCCCTCCGTGGAGCGGGCAGCCTTCACTAGCTGGAGATGGTTAGCATGTCCCCATCACTGGCACTTAGCCAAGCTGTGCTGCACTCAGTGAGCCCCTCCATTCACCGGAATCCATTCCTCCAGACCCGGGGAGACGTGTGTGGCTTTTCTCTGAACTCTCCAATTTGCCAGTGTTTTTCTGGCCTCTAATTCTGATCCATTTATTATGGTTTTGAGGGGAACTGTTTGCCGCTAAGGGAATGGGGCGTCCATGTAACATGCAGTGCCACGCTTTGCAATTATGTGGCCTTGCAGCTGTGGTTGTGGAATGATGGATGGATTTGTTAGCATCTGGAGCACAGACTGATTCCACAGTCGCTGGGAAGCTAGGTACAGCCTATCTGTTTCCCCTCCCCCTAACCAGCCCTATAGCTCAAGGCCAGGACAAGGAAGGGTTGCCCTGTGTAAACATTTGCTGTTCAGCTGCGCTCCCTGGCAGAGCAGCGTGAATCAGAACAGCTTGGGACTCTGGTTGGGTCGCTCTTTAATGCTCTGCCGAGGAGAAGGGCACATCTCCTTGGTCCAGGTATTGCTCTCCTAGAGGCAAATATAGAAATGTGATTATTTTTTAAATCCCAACGTTTCTGCCACTTTCTGCTGAATTAAAACCCCTCGCGTATATCTGATCCTCAGCCTGCAGAAAGCCTGACACTCCAGCTCGGAGAGGAAGGGTCCATAAAACGTTGTCCATTCTGCTATGGGGGCAGAGCCATCGAGTGCGGGGGGGGGTCTAACAGGAAGCTAAGTGGAGTAAAATCAGCTCTTCCTAAATCTCCTCTTTTTTTCTCCACTTCATCTCCAAAGGCCATTGCGTGGCGGGGGGAGGGGAGAGCTGCAAACTGGAGCCACCGCAGCTGTCGGCAGCTGCATGGGATGCAAGCAGCCTCTCGGCTTTGCTGGGAGAGCATCACAGCGAGGCACAAGGAGGAAGCCTAGCTGCTTTGATGCGACTGAAGTTGTTTTATACCGTTAACGTTCGGTAAAACAGCATTACTCTGCTTCAGCCCCCACTCGCTCCCGTTCCATCTGGATTCCATCAGCAGCCCCTGGAGTTCCAGATTAATGTTTGCCCCTGGCTGGAAACAGGATGAATTTGTAGCCCAGAGAGCTAGAGCCAAGGGGATAAGCTAACAGTGCCCAGGAGAGCGGCCACTAAAATCCGGTCGGAATTGAAGTAGGTGGAGCATGGGAAAAGCAGAATGATTGTGGCTGAGGATCTAATATGTCATGACTTACTGGGGTTATATATGAACACAAGGCACGACTGGGAATCTGAGAACTTTCTTTTCTAGCCCTGGACTGCACAAGACTCTGGTCCTTAAATGGTCCCTCAGGCTAGCAGTTCTATTTTGGCATGGGTCCAAGACTTAATATAGAAAGTCCAGGCTCTTGGACCAGTGTAATTTTCTGTCCCTGGACACCTCTGTCTAACTTGATAGATCACCATTTGCTCCGAGTCCCTCCACCAGTCTGCGTGGCCGTGTGTGTTCATATCGAGGTCGATTTGAATTAATTTGGTGATAAAAGGTTTCATGAAACACTAGCTAGAATGCTCCACTAAAATCCAGATCGAATACATCTGCTGTGCTCTGCTTCCAGGGAGTTTGTAATTTTTAGTTTTAAACCAATCAGATTTGCTGGGCAAGATCTGTCCTTTATAAGCTCAGCTGTTTGCACATGGCTCGGTTATCCCCTAGAGGTGAAACTCCATTGGGCATGTCTGCACGGCAGTTAAAAACCTGTGGCTGGCCTGTGCCAGCTGCTGGGGCTCTGGCTAAGGGGCTGTTTAGCTGCAGTGTAGATGTTTGGGCGAGGCTGGAGCCTTGGCTGTAGGACCCTGAGATGGGGGAGCGTTCCAGGGTTTGGGTTCCAGCCTGGCCTGAATGTCTACACCACAGTTAAAGAGCCCTTTAGTCCCAGTCAGCTGGCAGGGACCAGCACAGCTTTGTAACTGCAGTGGAGATGTACATTGAGGCCAGTGCAAAACTCCCACTGACTTCAATAGAGTCCAGATTTCACTCTAGCTATTGAATGTTTTCAGAGAAAAGGTTTTCTAGTCATTTGTCTTCACACGTTAAAAAGACGAGCAATAATTCCACCAGCACCTGGCTGGCTGGTTTCCATTGAACCATTTTGATCACGGTAGCTCAGACAGAAGCGGTGGGCTGGATGCAGGAATCATTGGGTGAGGTTCTGTCTCCCGTATTATCCAGGAGGCCGGAGCAGATGATCTCAATTGTCCCTTCTGGCCGTGGAATCTGTGTCTGTGAGCAGATGGAGGGCGGCTGCTCCATACTGAGGTCACGCTCCAGAGCACAGGCACTGCAGTGTGCTCAAGAGGAAGGCCTGTCACGTTTTCAAACGTGTGTTTGTGCCCTTCCTATGCACACGTAGAGCTCAGCTGTGCAGTCACAAATCCCTGGTGTGCGCGTTTGTAAGGCATGAGCATGGTGGGCACACGCGGCAGGTGTACACTGGGGCAGTCACTTTCAGAAGTGGGGCTTACGAGGAAGCAGCTGGTGCTAGTTATCATTTGGTACGTTTCCTATTAAAGCCAGTTCCAGTGAGTATTTGGGGTTCCTGCAAGCAAGGTTGGCCCAGATGTGGGCCGTGGAGTTTCCTGCTCTGAGCTGCAGCTCTGCTCTCTTCCCCTTCAGTCAAAGCAACAATAATGTGCATTTATAAAGGAGTTTAGCGTTCCGAGCCATTCACAAGAACTGACCAACGGGGATGTGTGGCCTGAGCTGAGACTCCAGGCCGCATTGCAAGCTGGGGCTTGTAGTCCCTCTGGGGCCATGCTGCCCTGTATTAAAGAGCATCTGCTGGTACAGATCTTGGGAGTCCTTGCAAGCTGTCATTGTGGCCTTAGACTGGGCAAATTTGGGGCACCTCTGTTTCAATGAAGCAGTGCAGACTTAGGCCAGGCTCCTGTTTAGACCAGTCCTCTTCCCTGGTTGATCTTCAGAGTTATCTGTCCTCCAGCCCATCTTGAGAGATGAGGACTCACATCTGCTGCCTGCCCTCAAGAGTAGAGCAAAAGGACAGAGTGATTCCCACACTACTCACTCCGCGGACCCCCAGCGTCTTGGGTTTGTTGCTGGCCAGCCGTGATGATGGCATGTTCAGCCCCCATCTTGCCGGTGGGGGAGAAGGGAGCTCTCTTGCCTCAGGCCATGTAAAGAGCTAGTCGTTAAAGGTTGGGGTGTTTAGTGTTCTCTAATTTGGCATGTTCGAGACTTGTTTGGTTTCTGAAGCTGATCATGTGTGTTCGTGGAGTACTTGGGAGTAACAATTTCCTTCTCCATTGGAGACATTTTCATCTAGAGAAGTGCCTGCGTGGTGTACTTGGACGCTGGGCGGGGATGGCGGGTTGGACTGTGTATTGCACTGTTCTAGCCTCTGCACTTTATTGTATCATAATAACAATACCCAGATAGTGCTTCCCAGAGGTGGGTAGGCACCCTTGGGATCCAGCCTTTAATTACAGATTGCATGCTGCTGCTCAATCCACACAGCTCCCTCAGGCTGTTTGCTGAGTTTAATGTGATGCAGTCGCAGTCCCAGTGAGCTCTTAGCAATGTAGGTCTCTTTCTGAAAGGCGGCTTCGTTTCTAAGGACCCTTTCTCTGCTGAGCTCCCCATTAGAACACATCTCCCGCAAGGACGCTCTGCTTCCTAGAACTGTGTGTTCCCTAGAGCTTACTGTGGTGTTCTTCCTTTCCAAACTGTGATGGCATTTCTGCCCTGCTGCTCTGATTTGAGAACAGCCAAAGCACAGCAGTGAGAGCCATCCGTGGGACATGTTGGCACAAAGGTGTTCTTTTCTCCTTTTAATGCCTGTGTTTGCCTGAAGTGGGATGTATCTGGCCTCCTTGGCCTGGCATGGTGCTTCCTACTGATTGCTGCCTCTGACAAGTGGCAGTGGGTGATTAACCTGGTACAAAACGGCACCCAGAATCGCGAGCTGGGTTGGATTTCTCCCCTTTGGCATTTCAGGAGTTTACATTCATCTGGCCGTGTTTGTTCTCCCTGTACGCTCTCTGCACTGCCTCTGTGTTAGCCTTGCAGGAAGGCAACCCTGGATTGCTCTGTTGAGGGTCTCTATTTGCCATCTAGCCTTTAAAGATAACAGTGACTGGTCCCCACAGCCCTCCAAGCTCAAGACTCTGCCTTGATTCTCAGCCTTTTGAGCATTTCTTGGCCAGGTTTTTGGCAGTCTGGGTGCCACAGGCGCTGTGGTTGCAAGTGTGGTAGAAAAGAGATCAGGGAGGAGATGGGTCCTGTCCGAGCAAATCACAGAGGCGGCTGTTGTGGAGTCTTCCTTTTGGCCAGATTCATGCCATGTTTTACTGGCAATAAGCCAGGTGCCCAACCTGCATGAAATGGAGTGAATTGTGGCCACCCTCATCTTTAATATGCACCCTTGGATACCACGAGGCTCAGCTATCGAAGCAGTCTCTGCCCAGGTAACTGGAGCATTGCATGCTAGGACCTGTAGTGTGCGGAGCACACCTGTATTATTATGTATGTTTTACTACCGGCGATGTACTGCCCAGCACACAGGCAACCCCGGCCCCGGGCTCTCAGCATCAGGGCAGCCATGGGCCATGCAGCAGAACTCTATGGGCCACATTTGTTCACCCAAGGCCTTATTCCGTTGTACTTTGCTGAAGTTTCTGGCGTGAAGGAGGCAGTGTGACTGAGTGGCCAGGGCCCCGGCCCAGGAACCTGGCTCTGCTGGGTCACCACGGGTACGTTAGGCGCCTTGGTGGCTGGCTGCCTTGCCCTTGTATTGCCCTTTCTGCCTCTGTGAAATGCCACCAGAGCAGGATTCTCCCAACCCTCCCTCCACGCCCCCGCTGAGGCAAACATGGCGAAAAGGTGGGAGGCAGGGGAGGCTTGGGCCGCTGTGTCCCCAGCTGTGAAATGGGGGCTCTGATTCCAGGGCTGCGTGCGTGCCGTGGGTCTCTGGTGTGGCGGCTGAGGGGTTTGCCTCAGGTCCTGGGTTTACATTGCGTAACTTCGTGAATGCGATGGCTGGAGTGAGCGGGTGAGAGTGCTGTGCGAGCGCTTCCTGATGGCCAGCCGAGCTGGAGCCTATGCTGCCCTGGGAGATGATGCCTCATTTTATCATCTGACGTGACGTGTGACTGAGACGGGCCTGCTAAGCCATTGTTCAGTCCCCTTTGTCCGCTGGCTCAATCAAAGGGCTTTCTAGTCGCTGCTGTCCCGTGACTGGCTTGCTGTGGCCGAGCACAGCAAGGGACTCGCAGGCCTGGAAAGACAAGAGGGAATGGATATCCCTGCCCCCACCCCCAGCGCTGCTCAGTAAAAGTCCGAGAGTCTCAGGGCAGGCAGCGGAGAGGGCTGAGAGACCTGCTGTCTGTGAAGCAGTCCTGCGCCAGGGACAGCCAGCAGGGCCGGCCCATGCAAGCGCTGTGTAACCCGGCTGGAGGAAGTTCCTCTCATTGTGGGTCGCAGCGTGGCTGTGGGCAGCCCCGTGCGCGGCCGTCTGGATGGGAAATATGGAGCCTGCGTGGGGAGGGACGCTGGAGTGCCATCGCTCTGCCCTTGGGCCCCTCCCTGCCAGCCCATGCTTTCCTGCCACTCCCGCGCTGGAGCCCTGCTCTGCTCATTGCACCCGGCACCAAGCAGTGATGTCCGCAGCGCAGGGTGCTGCGCTTCCAGCAGGAACGGGCAGGAGAGGCTGGGCTGGGGACGCCGGGCACTGCAAAATGGGGCGGGAAGAGCTGCAAGTGTATTAACTTCCTCTCCGTCCCTTTGCTCCCACAGGGGAATCCTGTTCCGAGCAACTCGTGCTGGCGACAGCCAGTGTCTGTGCTGTGTGCACAGTAGGGCCTTTCTCCTGCCCAGCCGCGTGAGAGTCCCTAGCGCTGTATGTGTTCAAAGCACTTCTTTCACAGTGACTCCTCTCTGCCCTGACAGGGAGGGTAAGGCTAAGGATTAGCCCAGCCCAGTCCTGGGGCGAAGGGAGCTCAGGCGAAGCAGTGGCCGGGTTTGCCCCAGGCCATGCAACTGGCCAGGTTCCTAAGGAATCTAAGCGTGCAATTGCACAACCCTGCAGCATCCCACACTTGTCTCAGATCAGCCCTTTGCAGATGCACTCACTCGCCTGGTGCGCTTCCCAGGAGATCTGCATATCTGAGCCAGTGAACCTGCACTAGGCCTTGGGAGCTCCTGGCTCCCAATCCTGAACTCAGCCCACTAGGCAGTACTGCCCCTTGGCTTTTCCTTAACACAGGAGGCCCCATCAGATGAGGGCTCCAAAGGAAATGCCTGGTGGTGCTTTGCCAGGGGCAGAGTGGAGCTGCGAGGCATTCCTGAGATACAGGGTGTCAGATGCGTCGTGCTGGGCGCTAGAGGGTCCGCTTAGAGAGGTTCCTCCTTTGGACTCTCACGCAGTCTGCTCTTGAACATGTCGCTTTGGCGTTAAAGTTTCTTGCATGTTGACTCCTTTGCCACAGGGCACCAGCCTCCTTCCACATCCAGCACCTCTGGGAGCGTGGCCGGACCGCATGGTCACCTGGGACTGGCTGGCCTGTTGCCCCAGCAGGCCGGCCCTAAAGGGACAGCCCAGTGCCATGGCCTAATTTCTTTTCCTGGTGGGGCTGGGGGAGAACGGGTGCTGGTAAATGACCCCGCACACCCCCGGTACAGGTGTGCCTCGCTGCATGGCAGTGGTGCTCTGGTTGTGAAACCCCAGACACTGAACGGGGCTGCAGTGCAGAACACGTCCTGCTGTGATCCATGCCATGCCGCTCTGACCATGGTGGGGAGAGCAGGGCCCAGAGCAGCACGTCCCCGAGGACATGTGTAGGCAGCAGGGCTAGGATGAGGGCCATTTGTGGGGCCAGGTCAGGGGTTGGAGGGCTGGCTGGGAGTGACATCCTAGTAGCTGCTGCTTTGCCTGCTCGCAGCTCCACGTGGAAGATCTCTGCCTTGTCAACCCGCATCGCGTCGTGCTTGTTTTAACTGCTGCTTCTGTCTGTGCTTCGCCTGGGGAGGATGCCGAACTACCCCCTCCTTCCTCTTTATTTCACTGGCAATATTTACAGCCCTGGTACGCGCCGCCCCCTCCTGGCCCGTGCTCAAGCTCTCGGGTTTGATTTGTTCCTGGGGATGTCAGGGTGACTCCAGCAGCTGAACGTGCTGGAGCAGGGAAGTAGGTTTTTCAAGCAGAAGAAAGGGCTTGTCTGTGACTCGCTGTGGGCCTTGGCAAGGATCAGCCCAGGTGTGTTTCTTCTGAGGGGAGTCATGGCCCTGCCAGCACTGCGTTAAGGGAACGTGGTAAAGGGGCTGCACCTCTCTTCCCCGGGCCAGGGCTGGCTGTTCCCTTCTCCCAGCCTTTCCCTGCTGTGGGTCTGTGCTGTGCTCCCTTCCTGGCTGGGTCACTTCCCGTCTTGGCTGGCTTTGCAGGGCTGGGCGTGTGCTGTCCTGCGGGAGCTGGGCTGGAAATGTGGCCGTTATTGGAGGAGCTGCTGTAACAGGGCCAGAGCGCTGCTCTGCAGGCTTTGGATGTCCTCTCCTGGAGCATGTTGTCTCTGGCTTGGCAGCCCCCTCCTGCCAGGCAAAGCATTTGCCTCTTTGTGACCCGTCCGTGCCTAAGGCAGCTACCTGCAAATGCCAAGGTCAGGACAGGCTGCAAAGGGCGAGCAGATTCTCCCAGCACTGGTGGGTGACACTGAAGTCAGACTTCCCAACCAGCCACAAACAGTGCTTCTGATTGCCCACACTGGTTATCAAGAGGCTAACACAAAAGTATACACAGCCCCCTTTACTGCATTTCAGTCTCTGGCTCCCAGTCAGCCACTAGGTCCAGTAAAGGGACCAGTTATTTAAAACTATGCTCTTTACCAAAAAGATTCTCCTGACCCCAATGGGTCAGCTGCAGTACTAGATCGATATAAGTTTGGATCTTACCCAAAATACCACGCTGCTTTAGTAACTAAAATTAAAGGTTTATTATAGAAAGGAAAAAAAAAACCTATAAGAGAAAAGTTAAATGATTAAAGCAGTCACATACATACAAATGGTTTGACAGTCCATATACATCAGGTTTCCAGTAAAATTGTGGCATTTGCAGGCTTGTATAGTCCCTCTGGTGTATGTGCAGTACCTGGATGGGTCTCAGTCCTTTGATTCACAGCTTCAGTTGTAGATGAGTTGACCCAGAGGTAGGTGAACACTGACTGAAGACCATATGGACGTGGTGCAACTGCCTTTTACGTCCCTTGGCCTTTCCATGCTGCTTGTGGAAATTTACAGAAATAAGATGGAGTCCAGGGTCATACGAATAAGTCCTGGTAACTCATCAGGTGTAGCCCTGGCTGCGTTCTCTCCCTGGGTCCGTTGTCCCTGTGAGTTTCCTTAACGAGCCATTAAGCAGCTTATTGCTGCCGCCATCCTGTCTGGGGTGTCGCCCAGACACAGCCCAAGTGGAAATACAGCTTTGCCGTATATATTTATAACCTACGTTACAAAGGGGACACGCACAGAAACAATAGCATCCTTAGCAAATTCTAACCTTTCTAACGGCACCTGACACGGCCTGTCTCATGTCTCATAGGAATTGTTCTCCTTTTGAAATATAATACAAGCAAAATCATGAATGATCCCCTTCGTCCAGACAGCGTCACACTCTTGTTGGGCAGAAATGCCTCTGCAGTGCACGTGAGGCAGCCGGGGATGCTGGCAGAGTTATATGGGCAGGACAGGCCCCGCAGGGTGCTGAATGCAGGGCTTGCCCTCTGGATAACGGCGTTAGTGACTCTCACGTGGATATGGTGTTTGTGGGAGGTCAGGTTCCCGTTGCTCTGGATGACCCTTCGTTGCTGACAGGGCCTGGTGGACCACGGTATGGGGGGGGCGTTCGCGGCTGCCCTCCCAGTTGTGCAGCGCTTCAGCCTTGTCAGAAGGCAACACGGGGGGTGGGGTTGCTCTCCGAAGGTGCTGCTTCCAGTCAGCTGTCCAGCTCGTTCATCCATTCCTCCAGCAGTGCAACCCCTCCCTCCACTAAGGGCGGCTTGGATGGAAATACTCCTACATAGCTGGGCCCACTCCCTCCCTGCCCCCACCGTTCGGGCTCTGCGCTCTGGACCTAGATGCGGAGTGGGGTCCTCTGGAGCTAGTCTCTTTGCTGTGCAGCCGCTCGGGGGTCTGGACGTCAGCACCCAGCAGGGCTCTGCCCTCTCCAAGGAGGGTGAGGTGGATCCAGCAGGGCACCTTGCCGGGAGGTAACTGGTGCTGCTCGCGGCTCTCGCGGCTGGGCTCCAGGCCAGCTGAGCTCATGTGCCATGTCTCTGGGATGGTGACGCTCTGCCTGGCGCAGCACTGGGCTCCCTGCTCTGGGTATGTGCAGTGCGTCCTGGGCCTGGCTACATGTACCCGTGCATGGGGGGTGTCTGAGATCTCCCCCAGGATGGCACAGGGCCGCTGCCCTTGTCACTAGCCTGGCTGCCTGCCTGCACCTTCCAGAGCCTCCGTACTGGAATGGCAGGAGACACCCTCACAGCTTGGAGAATCATAAACCGGTCTTGCCACTGCTCTGGGGCTGTGACAGCCCCTCAATAGCTATCGTGGGGGGTCGGCAGGGGACCGGGCCTCACCCCAGGTAGGACATGTTCTCTCTTGGGTCCTTCTCATAGGGAAGTACATAAAGGGGCTCTGCCCTCTGCATGAGGGCAGCTGAAGCAATGGCCCCCTCCAGTGCTGCTGGGGTCACAGGCGGGGCTGTGCGCAGGCGATGAATTGCACCGATTGAGCCTCCTGGCCCTTCAGCGTCTGCTGCCCTCCTCCGCTGCATGCGAATCAATTGCTGCCTGGCAGCAGCCAGGCGTGGCAGGGAGAGGAGCAGGCGTTTGCACCCGGCCCGTGATGGCCTAGTGCGTCATGGGCTGCGACAGCCAGAGAGCTGCCATTGTCAGTTCGCCCTTGGCACCAAATCTGCTGTGCAAAATGGTGACCTAGATTCTGAATCCGGGCCATGTGTCCCAGGCCCAGGAGGTGGTGGGGGCCATTGCAGGGCAGGATACCCCAGCTGGGCATGTCTGGAGCTATCCTTGAGAGGCGCAAGAACTTGCTGGGCCTCAACTGTCACCCTTTTGGCAGCTCCCCTTACTGATCTCTCGCCCAGCCCGAGGTCCTGTACGGTTGGGCCCAAGTCCCTGCTCCCATTGTGTCAGTGAGAGCCCTAATGGCTGCAGGGGAGGGGCTTTGCCCTCCTCCTTCTCCACCTGGCTGGCTCAGAGCTCCTGCCTCGGCTGCATCACGCTTTCTCCAATCCCCACATCAAAGCCTTTGCCTGTGCCACAAACTGGCCAGTTAGCTGGTTAAAGCCTGGGTTGGATCTCAGCGTTGTCTGGTGGATTGCGGTTACAGGGAGGAGCCAGCGGGTCATGAGTTCTAATCTTCCTCTGCCTTGGTAAATCACTGATTATCCTGTCCACCAGTGAGGGAGCAGGTGCTGTGAGGAGGAGGCGCTTGTCTCAGCAGTGACTCGTTTGTTCAGACATTCAGACTGTAAAGAAGCTGTGCCTTTTAATGGGGAGGGCAGTTACCCACTGGAGCAATTGACTGAGGGGTCTGGTGGACTCTCCCACAGTGGCAATTTGTTAGTCAAGACTGGATGTTTTTGTAACGCATCATCTCCAGGAGCGACCATGGGGCTGCTCTTTGGCCAGCGCTGTACAGAGGTCCGACTAGGGGATCACAGTGGTCCCTTCTAGCCTGGGCATCAAGGGCTCTGTTTGCTCGTGGGCCATTGGGCCTTCTTCCTGGAGCTGCAGGCTGGCCTGGGGACTGTAAGGACGCTGTCCCCTCCCAGGGGACCACGGTGGCACCAGTGTCTTGGCCTGCTGCTAGCTGGAGCTGTGGCCAAGTGAATCGGCCCAGGGAGGTGGAGCCCAGTGACTTGCCCTTCGTCTGTGGGGAGGCGTCTCTCTCAGGCACAATGGCTCTGTTCTTGCCACCAGGCTCTGCCACTGCAGCACGCTGCTGTGTGCCCCTCGCCCCTCGGCCCCCTTCAAATGGGAGCTTCCCCTGCCCCTGCGGTTTGGAACCCAGCCCAGGGGCCTGCTGGCAGCGGGCACCCCCTCTGTGCCCCCAGCATGGGACCCCCCAGCTGCTGCAGGAGGGGAGGTTTGTACCAGGGAGGGGTGAGGCCTGGGGGAGAGGGGGGAACAAATTCAGGCTTGGCTCCGCCACCCCCCTCCCTGCACTCATCCACCGCATGGCACCTGCCTCTCCTGCTCCAGCCCACAGCCGGGCACTGGCTCAGCTGGGGCGGCCTCAGCCCCTGGCCTGGGGGAGGGAGGGGGACGGGCCGGCCCTTCACGACGCACAGGGGCACTGGAGTGGCCCCCCCAGCAGGCCAGCGCCCGTGCCCCCCCAGTATGACACAGCCTGTAGCCAGGCTGCGGGTTACATGCATCTGTAGGAGTGCATACAAGGGGCTGCCCCCCCCCTGCAGGCCGCGCTTCGCTCCGGTTCCCAAGCCTCTCCTCACGGCTCAGACGGCTAGCCGGCCGTGGAGGGAGGGGACGCCGAATACACAGTCCTGCCAGCACCATGTCTGTGCCTCACCCTAGTTAGTGCAGCCTGTGGAGATGTCTGGGCACCCCCAGAGCTGCTTCCTCGGGTTGCGGGGGCACTGGCACCCCTCAAACCCCTGGGGTCTTTGGACAAAGGAAGCGAGAGGTTTGTGGAGCGGGAAGGCGTTGGTAGATGTGGAGTGCGTGTGCCGGTAGGGAGGGAACCCTGAACCTGGTGATTTCAGTGGTTGCTCGGGCACAGACCCTGGCAGCTGGTGAGCCTGGTGCCCGGCATGGGCAATCCGGGGGGGGAGGAGGAAGAGCTTCTTTCTGTGGGACATCTGCCCTGCCGCTGTCCCTGGGGTCGCAGCTCAGGGCAGCGAGTGAGGTGGGCTGGGTGGGTGATTTGTGATGGGGCTGTTCCTGTGAGGAGTGGGTCCCTCTGACGCACGTGTCCCTCTCAGGATGAGATCGAGGAGCTGCGTGCAGAGATGTTGGAGATGAGAGACGTCTACATGGAGGAGGACGTCTACCAGCTGCAAGAACTCCGGCAGCAGCTGGACCAGGCCAGCAAGACCTGTCGCATCCTGCAGTACCGGCTGCGCAAAGCAGAGCGCCGCAGCCTGCGTGTGGCACAGACAGGCCAGGTGGACGGCGAGCTCATCCACAGCCTGGAGCAGGACGTCAAGGTAAGGGATGGGCCCCCACCCCATCCGCGCTGGCCTCTGCTCGCAAGGACAGAGACGGGGACCTTGCCAGAGAGACCCCTGGTGTCACACTGCCCAGCGGGCTGAAGGGGCATGCAGGGCCCGGCGTGATGTGTGGTCCTGCCTGAATGGGGACTGTTTATTATTAATCATGTTGGTTGTGGCCGTGCCTAAGGGCAGCCATGGCTGGGCCTCGTCGGGCTCGGATCTTTGGGCTGCAGATGCACCCGCAGGCCCCAGCCCAGCTGCGCTAGGTGCTGCACAGACCCCCGGACGTTCCCTGCTGCGAATGTTTCCAGTCTTCGTTAATAGGGACAGGACATAAGTGGGCGGCAGCAATGGTATCCCAGGCGTGTGGCTCAGGCTGCAGGAGTGGCTTGGGCTGTAATTTCAGCCCCCAGTGGGCCCTGGGCCCAGGGCTAGGCTCTGTTTCCTGCAGCAAGGGGTGTTCCTGAGAGTCTGGGAAGGTGTCTGGGTTCTGGGTGCGCGTCCCCTGCACTGGGACCTGCGGTCGCAGCCCTGGAGAGGTGCCCCGGCTGGCTTGCACTGGGTTCGAGCAGCGCTCGCTGGGGTGCCTGCACCTCACGTCCTGAGTGTGGTGTAGGCGTAACCATAGCGGCCATAACAGCAGGGCAGCTAAATGCCATGGGCTGGGGTAACCCCCATGCGTGGGGCCTGGCTCTGGGGCGGCGGGTGCCACATGCAGCCAGAGCCAGGGCAAGGGCAGGCTGCCCCAGGAGAGGTGCTGAGTGCCCCTCCGCCTCCTGCCCCCCCAGCTCTGCCCCACTCTTTGGGTGGCTGTGGGAGGGGACCTGGCTTCTGCAGCTCTAAAGGCAGCTGGGTGTGAGGTGCCCCCCAGGGGGTCCTGTGGCTGTCGCTGCCTTATGGAGGCTGGGGGCTCCCCCCCAGCTGTGGAGGGGTGGGGTCAGTCCCCGTGGTGGGGAGAGCTTCTCCCTGGCCCAGGTGATGTGAGGGGGGGCAATGGGGCCTCCCTTTGCAGGGAGGCCGGGTGAGGAGCGACTCCTGGCTGGCTGCAAAGAGAAGTCAGCTGTGCCCCTCCCGCTAGCTGGCCAGTCCGAGGGGCTGCTGGGTTCATCTCGTCTGGGGGACCAGCACTGTGACCCCAGAGCCCTGCATCACTCTTCCCTGTTCTGCATGGTGGAGCCTTGGCGTGAGATTTCGGGGCCCCCCTCCCCCGGCAGCATCTCTCTGCATGGGATCATGTGGGGCTGTGCTCACCACTTTCCTCCGTCCTGCCCCTCCAGCGCCCTTTGCCTGTGCCACCCCAGCCTGACGTGTGGGGCGCGGTCCGGGGCTTCTGGCAGGGATTTGCTTTCCCAGCAGCGCCGCTTCGAATCCTGGAGCTGAGGGGTCGGTGAGGGCGAGCTCTTCCTGTGAGCTGGGCTAGTTCATGACTGCCCCAGGCAGCTGGGAGGGGGCTGTGGAGCTCCCCGGCCGACCTCTGACACTGCAGGACCCCGCTGCCGCATGGATGGCTGTGTCATCTTGTGCCAGCCTACAGGACCTCTGCTAGAGCCTCCTTAGCATTGGGGTCATAGCCCAAGGGGCAAGGGACAGGTGTGGGGAACGGGTTGGAAAGCAGGACGGCAAAGCGGGGAGAAGGGCGAGGATGGGAGGAAAGGGTGTGGAGGCAGTGGCCATGGCAGAGGCAGGGGAGAGGTCTGTCTTGGTGCCATTGGGCGGGTTGTGAAGCTGCAGCCTGTTCTGAGGCTCGCTCATGTTGTGGGAATTGGTTCCAGCTGCAGAGCTGCTGGTCCCAGGGCAGTGTCACTTGGAGATGCTGCTCGCTCCGTCGCTGTGGTGCTGGCCATGCTAAATCACCTGGAGCCTGGCTAGGACAGAGGCCTCAGCCTTCCTGTCAGCAGGGAGAGGCCCCTCTTTTTCTCACCCCTAGGTGAAGCCCTTTTGAGCTGAAGCTGAGGTCCCTGGAGGCCTGGTTGGGGTCCTGGCCTGCACCATGTTTCTGGCAGAAAGGCTGGGTTACAAGGCTGGGTAGGCGCAGAGGTGATCTGAATTTTGTGGGGCTTTAATTCCTAACACCCCCAGCTACTTGCTCCCCCCCTTAGTAAGGATCAGTGCATCCAAGAGCCCGGACTGGCATGTTTACCGGGTGTCTCTGCGGAAATGATCAGCCAGAGAACAGAGGAGTGTGGGCAGGTGGGTGCAGTGCTAGTGCCCATTGAGCGGAGCGGAGCAGTTCACAGCTAAGCCTGCTGGGAGCGTGATTGTGGATCAGCAGAGCGCGTTAGAAGGTGACCTTTGCAACCATCTCATGTAGACACTTAAACCCCTAAAGCCGGTCTGTGTGCAAACGTTACGCTGACCTGGCTGCATCGCGCAGGAGTGAGGAACAGATTTGTACCCTGTGCAGCGTAGTTAGGTTGACCTACGCCCAGTGCAGATGCAGCTAGGTCTACAGAAGGATTCTTGGTGACCTTACTGCTGCCTCTTGAGGGGGTGGAAACCCCTTGCTGTGTTACAGCCGCGGGCCCGGAGCTACTCAGCTGGAGCCTCTGTGGTGTAGATAGACCCTTAGATTCTGCAGCTGGGACCTGGGGGTCTCTACACCAATGGGGTGCAGATATCAAGGGGGGCAGGGAGCACCAGCTTGCTACCAATCTTCACTGACTCTCATCCGACAGCCTGCGCCCCTGCTCCCAGCTTCAGATCCCCTGTCGTCCCGGTCACCCAGAGAGCTCCAAACCCTAAATCCTGCCAAGAGTTGGACCTGGAACCAGGCCGCTCCACCCAGCATCGCCCTGCACCCTTCCTTCCTGCCATGCGTGTTGCTGTTCCCTCTGCTCCTGGGGCCGTATCGCTCCCTCCCTGGAGTCGGGGGTGCTGAGGTCCCTGTGTTGCCTTTGTGCTGCACAGTGCACTAAAGAGCTAAGCAGCTTGGCAGGGTTCATGGGCGCGGCCCTGGCCTGCTCTTGCCAGTGCGCCACCTTCCGTGTGCTGATAGCGTCAGCCCTGGTTCTTGCCAGTCCCCTGGCTGGCTGCAGTGCCCTGGTTGTGCCCGCGCTTCTCCTTCTCCTCTCTGGGCCCTTGCCATGCTGTGTGCCCCCCAGCCTTGGCTCCCCATGCAGGGTGTCCAGCCTGCCAGGCTCCCTCCCGGGGTAGAATTAAGTGGGGCAGGGGCAGGGGCAGGAGTTCCCCAGTTGTCTCCGAGTTGGCTCCTAGAGTTCACGCTGCAAAGTCACTGAGGGGCAGAAGCAGGAGTGGCTGCAGGCAGCCAGCCACGGGGCAGGGCCCGGCTTCCCCTCTCTCCCTGCTGCGCACACGGAGGAGGAAGTGTCCATGTCCCTGCTCTGTAATCTCTCTTGCACAGCCAGAGCCCAGCCCCCGCTCCTCCGAGAGCAGGCACCATGGCTGCGCTGCTTAAATTAGCACTTGGCTGTCCTGGGCCGCGAAGCCCTTTCCCATCCCCGCGTTAGGAGGCTGAGCAAAGTCAAGTTTGAGCCAAACAAAGGCTTTGGCCCTTGCACAAAGGCGTGGTTAGGCTGCCAAGTGCCCCAGGCACCAGAAAACAGCTGATCCTGGAAAAGAAACAGCCACAAGTGAGTGATAGCAGCTCCTCCCCAGCATCCGGCGCTGGCTGCCCTGTAATTACCAGGCCAAGTCGGAGTGTGTGTTTAAAGTGAGTCTCTTGCTGCCCGCACCTGCTGGGGACAGCCCCAAGCCCTGCTAGATCCAAGAGAGCAGGACTCTGCCGCCTGAACCAAGGTACCCCAACATCTAGGTTCACTCCCTGTGTTCCTCTCCTGCCCTGCACTGCTCCCCCGAGGCGCAGCTGCCAGATGGAGTCGAGCTACAGCCAGTGCTGTTCACCTTCATGCCCTTTGCAGCGGCTTGGTGCTGGTGAGAGGCCGAGGTGCTGGGTGCAGGTGGTGCCCCCAGCTTGGTGGTTTCCATCTTATCCAGGGTTCGGTTTGGTTCAGTGGCTCTCAGCACCCCAGGGAAAGGTGCCAGGTGGCGTGCCCTGGAACGCACCTGTGCATCTGCATGGTGCACCCTGGCCTCCGTTCTGAGAAGGGGGCTAGGAAATGTGTCCAGAGCCCTGGGGATCTGTGGGGCTTGATCTCTTGCCCCACAATTCCCTGGACTCCTGGAAGCTCTTTCAAAATCTCCAGGAAGCCACTGCTTCAGGAAGCTGTACTAGGGACTGTGGGCTAGGCACCCACAGGCAGCACGACTGTAGCAGTGCTCTCTCGTGCTAGTGTGGACCTGAGTCAAACTGCAGCCCACCTGCACCCAAAGCTGCATGGCGAGGGTGCGGTTCTCCCACTGGCCAAGGCTGCTCAGGCCTGTCCCGTCAGCTCGCTGTATCTCTGGGCTGTGCACACCCCATCTGGCACAGTCTGGCTGCTCTACCGCGGAGATTAGCCCAGATGCCGGGGCTGGTGTTCTAAGGGTGGAAAGCTGGGCTTAGCTTTGGAGGTTGGAGTCCAAGAGCGGGGATCATTGGCTGCATCTTGCCATGAGCCTCACACAGGGAGGTGTGTGGCGAGGCCGGATGCCTGACTTCATGGGTTGGCTGTGTAGTGGAGCAGGAGCTGGGAGTGACAGCTCCAATCTGTCAGTCTGTGTTGTCTCTGCACCTCACACCCCAGCTCCCAGCAGCTGCCTGCCGGCTGTTTTCCCACGCACAGGAATTCAACCCTTTGCTCATCAAAGCCACCTCCCCCATGGAGACCGACAGCCATGCCTGCTTACCTCCCGCAGCTCGCTGCCCAGAGACCACCGCACGCGGGGGTGGGCAGAAATAGCTGTGGCAGGTTAAACAAGGGGCATCTCCTTCCCCCAGCCCCTCAGCTGTGCCCTGGACCTGGTGTGGTGCAGCTTCTCCCTCTGGCCCAGCCTGTCAGTCAGAGGTGCCTTGACCTCCACTTCCCACCCCTCCCCAGGCTGTGCAGCTCTTGCGTTGCCAGTTCCTACGCTGGCCAGGACTGCAGATGCGCCCTCCGTTCTCTCTCTGCACTGCAGCTGGAGGCCCCTGCTCCTCCCCCCATTTCTGACATGCCCCAGGATCTAGGGAGAAAACCTTTCCCAGCCTTCAGGGCTGTGCAGACCTGATGGCAGCATGGAGGAGAGGTGGGGTCACCTAGAGGAGGCTCCTGGACCTGGGAGCAGCTGGCCTCACAAAGGGCCAGAAGCAGGGAATGGAGCGGGTAGTGTAGGAATGCGTGGCGATTCTCTGGCGTCCCTCGCTGCCTGCATCCCCTGAGAAAAGGAGGCTGGGTTCCCAGCACAGGAAAGACGCCTGGGCTATAAATCCTTGTCTCTGGTGCTCTTGGTCGCCCTGCGCCCTCCAGCAGAGAGGCAAGCTTGGGAAGCTTCTGTAGTTATTTGTGTGCATGTTGCCATCTGAGCCTCGCCTGCGCCACGCTGCAGTTTGCTGACGTCTCAGAGGCAGAGGGGGGCTGGCGGCGAGGGGCTGAGCCAGCTGCCCCCCAGGATGATCTCCGGCAGGTTGCACAGGGACAGTGGCAGTATCCCAGCCCAGAGCTGCCCTCTGAACTGTTGAGGAGGGCATGGTGCATCGATGTGCACAGCCTGCGCTGTCTAGGGCAGCGTTCCTTCCTAGGGCTCGGGTGCTGAGCCGGCACACAGAGCCCATCACTGGGATTGGCAGGCACAGGTTTGTGAGCGGCAGGTGCTAGGCTGTGACACCCCCCCACCCCCGGTGCTTCCTTTACAGAGAGCCACGGTCTCAGAAGCAGACCCCTACTCCCGGGACCTAGCAGGACCCCAGCAAAGGAGTCTCTAGGCCCGTCTGGTGTGACAGATCCATTCGTGTTTAAAACCCATCTTCAGTTGATTTAAATCCAATAATCTGGCCTTCCTCCTCACCCGGGGCTCGCGTCTACCTTTGCCCCGAGCCATGAGGCAGCCCCAGGAGGCTATCTGGCATGGCAGCCCCCGCTCGCTGGGCTCCTTTGGGAACGTGGCCTGTTGCGGAGCTCTCTGGCCCTGGCAGAGTGTCTTGCTGCTCAGCCACCGTCACTTCCCTGACTGTTCCCCCTCCAGGAGCTGTGGCGGGTACAGTGGCCCTCTGCAAGTCGCCAGTTTCCCCCGGCCACGGCAGCGGGTGCAGGCTGCCCCATGGCCATTCTCACTCTGGCCATGACACGCTCTGTCCCCATGTCAGAGCTCTCCACTTGCTCGGACCTTTTTTCCCACAGAATGATTGGTGCTGGCTCTTGCGAGAAACCTGCTCCCTGCCTCCTGGGGGATCCAGCGTGGGGGCTGGAGCTGCCTGCGGGCACTGGGAACTCCGGGTGCTACGTTGTGGGCCCCTGTAATTTGCACTCCCTGCTGTGCAAGAGTGACAGTAAATGTCTTTTGCCTGTGATAGTTGCTCCTGCCTGTTTTCAGTGGAGCTGGTGTTTGAAGCCCTGTAGTGGTTCCAATAGCAATCCTGTACAAGCACCCATTTCCTGGGGCTGCCCCGGCACAGGACAGCAGGGCAGCCAATGTGCTGCTGGAGACGGCACCCTGCAAAGACGGTTCATCCCCTTGGGAGGCTGGGCCAGAGGCTG
The DNA here is from genome assembly GCA_007922155.1 of Mesoclemmys tuberculata. Classification (NCBI taxonomy): domain Eukaryota; kingdom Metazoa; phylum Chordata; order Testudines; family Chelidae; genus Mesoclemmys; species Mesoclemmys tuberculata. Next base: position 2,626,110 of record ML675625.1, read on the forward strand.
TATCCGCACAGGAGAGCGTAGCAAACCTGCTAGTGCAGAGGGGGTTTGGGGAGCAGCTTCCCACGCGCGAGGGAATGGGCAGATCGGCCCAGTGCTGCGAACTACGGCTCCCTGGCTAGTTACTGCTGCACGTCACAACTTGTAGGCCCTGTCGAATCATAGAATGTTAGAGCTGGAAGGGACCTCAGGAGGTGTCTAGTCCAACCCCCTGCTCAAAGCAGGACCAACCTCAGCTAAATCATCCCAGCCAGGGCTTTGTCAAGCTGCAGCTTAAAAACCTCTAAAGATGGAGATTGCATCACTTCCCTCGGTAAACTGTGGCTACTATTTGCATGCTGTTTTTAAAATTTCCATCCATGTGTACTGGGGAAGCTATTCCCAGCCACGAGGAAATATCAGAGCCTGGGCAATTGGCAGAAACCTCTAGCCTGCTCTGCCCTTTGTGTCAATATCCAGGTCCAAGCCCAATGGGGCCCCAGTCCTGCCTGCCCCACGCAGGCGTTCGATGCGCTGCATGCGCCCATTTTAGTCAGCCTCTGTCTGACCATGGCCCTGCTCTGCTTGCAGGTGGCAAAGGACGTCTCGGTGCGGCTTCACAGCGAGCTGGAGGTGGTGGAGAAGAAGAGGATCAGGCTGGAGGAGGAGAACGAGGGCCTGCGCCAGCGGCTGATTGAGACAGAGCTGGCCAAGCAGGTGCTGCAGAATGAGATGGACAAACTGCGCGAGGTGAGCAGGCCGGGATGCACAGGGGGAGGGAGTGGGTTTGTGCCCTGGCGTTGGGGGAATTTTGTGTGTCCTGGGGGCGAGAAGGTTGAGTGTGGGGAGGGCTTGTGTGTCCCTGGGGTACCAGGGAGCCAGGCCAGGAGTCAATGTTGTTTGTGAGGGATTAGCAGCTGTCTGCCTATAGGAAGCTTCTCGTCCCTGCACCTTGGAAGTTCACGGGCCTCTGCTCTCCTCATTTAACTGGAAGCTGCTTTGCCATCACAGTGTGTGTAGCCTTCCGCCCAGTTAGCAGTGCCCATCTCCTCAGAGGCCTAGGGCTTCATCCAGGTCACTTGTGAGCTCTGTTCCATCCCCACCAGACGCTAAGACTGCTGGGACCTCCTTCGTTGGGGGTCAGCGAGGCCCTAGCAGCAGAGGAGGAGATGACCTGTGTACCTCCAGCCCCCTCTCGTTCTACAGCAGTGGCTTTGGCTGCCTGTGTGGACAGTCTCTGGACTGAGAAATACTCTTCTGCCCTGCTCTGAGCGGGTGAATGGGGCCGGGCTGGGAGGCACAGGGGCTGCAGCAGACATCCCCTGGAGGTGCGTTTCTTTGCTGGCAGAAGGGACTGCGACGCTTTCCCAGTGTAGGAATGGGGTGTCCGAGAGGGAGGAGCCTGCACATCTCAGCCTCTTTTCCCCGGGGCACCCTTGGCTCCAGTCCAGCCTGAGGCACGTGTGACGGCTGCAGAGGGAAGCGCCATGCATGCACCGGGCAGCTAGGGGGTGTGGGTGGGGACGGACAGCGTGCGTGTACCATGGCATAGCGGGCATCGTTCCGTGACCAGACTGTCTCCCCAGCTGCCTCTGTGCTGCCTCTGCCCGCCGTGGGAAGCTGGCTGCTTGCTGGGATGGGGGGAAATGGCAGACCCAGCAACAACGTGAGGGACATCTCTCTCTCCCACGGGGCCCATGTGATGTCAGCCTTCTCAGGTGGACTCGATCCCCTCGGCCCGGGCGTGTTGGACAGGCGAGCGGGCCCGCAGGCTGTTCCGGTGACTCCACTGGGTCCCTCCCGCGTGCAGGGATGGTGTCTAGCGGGACTCGGCACAGCAGGGTCTGCAGCGGCGTCAGGCTGCGGGGAGCCTGGCGCCCTTCATTTCGCACAGCCGGGGACACACGCTCTCTCCGGCGTTCGTGCACGGCCGAGCAAATGTGCGGATAGCACGTGTCCGTGTACGTAGCGGTGTGCCCCACGCGCAGCGTCCTGCTTCCCAAGGGGCACTGTGGCCCTGGTTGGCGAGTGAGGGGCTGGGACCGGAATGTGACCCATCCCCACGTGATGGGCAGCTCACACGTCCTCCTCTGGCTCGCCGCTCTCTGCCTGTCGGGTGGACTGGGAATTTCACACCTGAACTCGCTGGGTGGGGACGGCTGGAGAAGTGGCAACTGCCGGCCCATCTGTCTGCTTGGCGCAGGTGGGAGTGGGAGTGAGGCCAGCTCGCAGGCTGCCCGGGGGTGTGTTCTCTCTCCTTCCCGCGGCTCTGGCCTCCCTCTGCAGCAGCAGCTCTCACCTTGCTCCCCGCTGCCCGGGCTGCCCTCCTTCCCGAGGGCTCAGCTGGGACCTGCCCTGGACCAGGCAAGGCAGCTCGGACGAGCAAACCCATCTGTGGTTCACGCTGAACCACACTCGTCTTCCTCCCTGCGCCGTCACCTGGTAACTGAGCACTGGGCCGCGGGACAGGTCGCACAGCAGCACGCCCGTTGGATGGCAGCAGGCTGGCCCGAGGAGCTGCCCCCGAGACCTGGGGCGCGGGGCTAGCTAGCTGGCGCCGGGGGGCTGCGCCGGCTCTGTTAGGGCAGGCTGGGTGCTGGGCACTGGTGGTCCGGCCCCACGCAGCTGGGGGGGGTGAGCACAGCGCCGGGCCGGGCCCTGTGAACCAGCCGTCCTCAGCGTGATGGGACGTGCAGAGTCGTTGGCGGGGGCTGGCTTCTGGCTGTAGCCCAGGTCCGGGGTCGCTCTGGGCGTAGAGCATTGCGCCCCCACATTTCCAGAAGTGCGTGGCTGCCCTTGCCTGCTCCATCTCTGCCTCGCAGCAGCACCGTGCCCTGCCTCGGGGGGCTGGCAGTGGGGCTGGGAGGGCGCTGCTGTCCATGCAGCCTCCTGGTATGGCCTCTGCTGGGGCAGCTCTCTCCAGCATGGCTCATCAGAGTTGTGCCCTGAGCCCCCGCCTTCAGCCGGGGAGCCAGCAGCTTCCATCTCACACCTGGCTGCTTTCGCGGCAGCCCAGAAAAGTGCAGCTCTGACCCCAGAGCTCCCTGTACTCTCCCCCACCCCGCCGTGCTCTTGGCAGCCTGTCAGTGACTGCAGAGCGGGCGGGAGCAGGGAAGGGATCTGGGGCTCCGCGGCCTGTGTGCCCGAGAGCAGAGGTGGGGTGTCTGCCCCTTGCAAAGGGAGCTGGGGACATGGGAGGGACATCAGGCCTGCTGGGCGAGGGCAGGAGCGCAGCGCAGCGAAAGAGGCAGGGCTGCAGGTCCCCGGGGCGGTCTCGGGCAGGTCACTGCGCAGCCCAGAGGAGCATTTAGAATTGCACGGTGTTGTTCAGCCGTTCCTTCTCCCAGCTGCAGGGCCCGCCCTCGCTGTGGTGTCCTGCGCTCTGACAGCGATGCTGGTGTCATTCAGGGCAGGAAGCAGAGGGGATCTGGGATCCGGTTGTAGCTGAGTGTGCGGGGCAGAATTCAGATCAGCCGCATGGACTTACCCTGAGGCCATTTGGATAGGACAGGAGGGTTCTCCTCCCAACTCCTGCCCCAGCACCTGGGTGCCTCTGTGGACCAGGAGCTCTCAGGACCGTGGTCTCTGCATGCCTGTGCCTCTCAGCACAGCCCCCATCCCACAGTGGCCTTGGCTCCATACTGAGTCCCAGGGGCACTCCGAGTGCCTCGCTTTCCGCAGGGATCCCCCCACCCGCCAGGCCCCTGGGTAACCTGCCCAGCCAGCCACATCTTGTGCTGTGCAGCAGCCCCCCTGCCCCATGCTCCATGGCTGACGGGATGTGGCCCTTGTCCCTGCAGACAGAGAGGGGGTTTTGCTCATTAGTCACGTGAGCAGCTCAGAGCTAATCTCACCTGCAAACCCTGCTAGCAAAGCCTGTGCAGCTGCTCCGTGTGCAGGGCAAGGGCTGATTTCAGAGCAGCTGTTCTTGAGCCACTTGGGTGTGTCTGTCCTTCCCCTCTGTAGTGCCTTGACTCTTTTTCTTTGAGCATTGCTGAGCATGGCTTCCCGGTCAGAGTTGCCCAGCAGCGAGCAGACACTCGGGGTTGGTTTGTGTGCAGCCTGAGAGCAGGAAGTGAATGGCAAATGAAAGCAGCGGGAGCAGAACCGCGGGGAATTCTGTGGCCTGAACGCCAGAGGCCGGGAAAGCAGCCGCTTGGGCCATGTTACGAGTATTATCAGCATCTAGCAGTGGCCAGGGATTCACGTTTGAATGTCAGCTCTGCTCAAGATCTCATGGCGAGGTGCCAGGACACCCTGCTCCGCAGCGGTGTCTTGTGGGCCTCGTTCAGCAGCCAGAGCGTGCCCGCCACCCCCCCGGCGATGCCAGCCAATTACTGCGAATGCAGAATCATCCCAGTGTGAATGGCAGGGCCTGTGAAGGCTTCCAGGGCTGCATGGAGGAGCCTGCTTGCACGCAGAGCTGCTGAGCGTCACGAGCACGCGGAGTCACGCAGAGCCCTGCATGCGGATGGTTGCCATTCTGCCGGGGGCTGCTCCGAGAGCCAGGCCAGGTGAACGGGTGACTGAGGCACCTGATAGCAATGGTCCATAATGCCGAGCTCCCTGGCTCTTGTTCCCATCCTGCTGGTGCCAGCCTTCCCTCCATCCCCAGCAGGGTCACGCTGCCCTGCGTTTTCGCAGCCCAGGCCCAGCACCACCTCCTTCCTTCAGAAACCCGCCCACGTGAGCCGTGCAGTAAATAGCCTCCGAAGGTTAGGGCAAGTGACGGCCTGCCCCCGGCACAGAGCAAACACTTGCCAGCCTGGTGGATGCAGGTGTTCACGCTGGCTTTCGAGTTGCCGTGGGACACAAGTGGGATCCCAGGGCAGACTGATTAGCTCTGGTGGCCTAGAATGAGAGGCTCCAGCCTCCTGAGCCCCTTCCCCTGGTTCCTGGCCTGGATTTACAGCTGGGGCTCTGGAGTGTTCTCCCTTACGCAGCTTGTCCAGTATCTGGTCAGCTCCTCTCTGGAAACATCCGGCTTCCTCTGCTAGGAAACGTTTCTTCGCGTCGCTGCATCTATTCGCCATCCTCTCTTCAGCCCCCTGGTTTGTTGTCCTGCCTCATCATTTTCCTGATTGTTCTCAGCGGCTTTGCATGGACAGTGCATTGGGAGGAAAGGCCAGTGCTTGACGTCCCTCTCGTTAATCGCCACAGACATCACGATAGGCCACTGACAGGAAGATACAGCTCCGCCATTTCACTAGGGGATGGGTCTGCCCGGAGCTAGAGTCCACAGTGCTCTCGGGTGGCTGTGATGTAGTGGAGCAGTGGGCTTGAAGGCAGACATGGGTCGTGTCCTCTTCTATGCATCTGACTGGCTTTGTGGCCTTGGCAAGTTGCTTCCCCCTCAGGGTCTCAGTTTCCCATCTGTGAAATGGAGCTGCTAATGCTGACCCTCCTTGGGAAGGGGCTTGAGAGAGGAGGTGCGTCATAAGCACAAAATATTGTCGTCTGTCATGAGAATGTGCAGCGTGCCAGGACAGCTAGACACTGGTCCCTGCACACCTGAGAGCTTGCACGAGAGAGAAATCTGTATGGCTAGTGTGTGTGCGAGGGAGGGGGGAGAATGTCTCTTAGCTAAGGACAAACTCCTGCACAGCCAGTGGCCAGGGTCCCCTGTGGGCTGGAGAGGACCATCCCTTCTGCCAGCTCTCAGGACGCCACACTTGAGAGCTGAAATCTCTTCTCAGCTGAGAGCCATGTGTTTTGTCTGGCTTGTATCTAAAGTGCAGGTGTAGGTCAGGTCAGGCCCTGACTCCAGCAGGCAACCTCTGGTGCATTCACACTTTGCTGCTAACATCTCTCCCGCTGTTCTTGGAACACGTCCAAATTGCCATGCTCCTCTGGGCTGAGGTGCTGCGTGGGGCAGTGCTGCAAAGGAGCTGAGCTAATGGGCTGGGAGTGCTCGGGGGTGCCACGTCCATGCAATGGAGAACCCCTGAGGCCAGCAAGGTCCCAGCTCCTCATTAGCAATGCAGCTCCCATGATTCGCTGGCTTGACTAATTAGGATTTCTGAAAAAGCGAGTTAGCAGCCCTCAGCCACCTCTTCTTCCGTGCTGAGGCGCATCTCAGGGCACAGCAGCCGAGCTTGTTAACAGCAAAATAAACAAGCCCCCCCTCCAAGTCTCAGTCAGGGACCAGCTTGCCCCTAAGGGGATTAGAGGCTGATTATTTCTCCAGCCGGAAGAGGCGGCTCCGATAATTGGATAAATGCTGGGAAGGCCAATTAATCACCGAACGGCTGCACCACAACACCTGTGGCTCCGTGCGTCCTGCGGCCGAGGATTTCCCAGGGACGCCTCTTCCTGAGAGCCCGAAGGGTTTGGTGGCAGGAGGGGGATGAGAGGGTCTGATGCCTGGCCATGATGCAGCTCCGTGCGGCAGCACCGACGTGTCGGTCTAAGCCCAGCTGTCAGTCCTGACAACACCCAGGAGCGCTGGCCTCATGCCCGGAGGCATGGCTGCACTGCCACGATCTCTCCAATGGCAGAGACTGCCATGACTGTGGGGCACCGCGACGCCCTCTCTGGACAGTGCCCAGCCAGGCTGCCTGTTCTGTCCGCACACAGACTTGGGGGCTCGTCTGCTGACTTCTGTTTTCCTGGCCTTGGGGTGGGACAGCTGGGTCCAGCCCCTGTTCCAGGGGCTCTCTGGTGTCACGAGTGCATTTTGCTTGTGGTGGAGAGAAGGGAGAGACGTAGCTGTGGTGTGGTCCTGCCCCTGGGGAGGTTTTGCTCCCTGCATGGAGGCTTCCCAGCAGCAGCCCTGACAATGGGCTTGTCCTTAATAGGAGTGGCCTGGAGCTCGGTGCCTTGGCACAGGCAGCAGCTTGCATTGCTCAGCTGCGTTCCATGGCTGCCGGGCTCCAGCCCATGTGTGACTATTTCTGGCGCAACACACGTGCTTAGGACAGTGCTCAGAGCTGCTGTGCTCGACCAAAGTGTCCCAGCTCCCAGGACTGGTGGCCAAACACTTGCTGGGACTGCGGGGCAGAGGAGGCAGCTGGGCTGCTCCCCGTGTGAGGGAAACGCTTGCCTCTGGGAGAAGCCGGAGGAGACTTGGTGGGTCAGTGACGGATGTCTCATGACCCACAGGAGCTGCATGAAATTAGTCCCCTTCGAGCCAGTGCTGCTTTTCTTCACCCCATCCCTGCCTGGAGCGCTGCATCAGGATCAGGCGGCAGTGGCTGCAAAATGAGAATCCAGTTCGGCTCTGAAACCAGCTGTTAAAGTTGGCAGGCAAGAAGGCGATCGTGCAGAAAGTGCAGCCCAGGCCTGAGGCCTGGCTCTGTACCAGGCCTGCAGTGGAGCTGAGCTGTGCATTTGGGCTCACAGTCGTCTGTCGGGCACCACCTGAGCCTCGGGCTGCGCCTGTCCTCCTTTTCTCCAGCACCCTGTGTGCGAAACAATGGCCATGAGAGTCCTGGTCCCGCAGGCGCTCGCTCCTCTTCCTGCTAGCGCTTCATCCACAACACGTTGGAAATCTGTGTCTGCTTTTCTGTCCCAAAGGCCGCACACCTTCCTGGTCCTCACTCCCTCATGGCTGGACCCGCCATTCTGGTCTGCCTCCTACCTGGCTCTCCAAGGCAGCTACTGATGGTACCATGCTTCCCTCCGGCTGGTGAAGGAATAGGAGGGGCATGGCCCAGAGAATGGGATGTCAGCCCCATCGCTCCTCGCACCCTGCGCGGAGCTGGTGGGTTTCAGGCAGGGGAAGCATTGGTGCTTCCAGGGGCAGGGTGTTTTTGGAGCTAACTTGCCTAGTAACAAGCCCTAGTTGCACAGCATCCGTGCTGACCTAGCCTCCAGGTCTGTGGTGCACAGATGGAGGGTGGGAGGGTCTTGGGGTCACTCAGATAAACTTACCTGAAATGTATCCCAACCTCTGAGGGCCCCGCCCTGTCCCACCTCTCTCTGCTTCACCCGCTCACTTCCTTCCCCACAGGCCCTGCCTTGATCACTGCGTTTTCCTTGGGGGGGCCCCAGCCACCTGCTCCCCCATCGGGTGCAGGCCGCTCTCCCCTGGGGCCCGCACAGCCCTGAGAAACACTGTTGTAAAGGCACAGACACCCGGATCTGGCTCAGGTCCTTCCTCTCTGAGCAAACCCAGTGTGGTGTTACGGGCATCTGAGCAGCGCACGTGAGCTCTTCCGTCCTTCGGGCTCCACGCGCTCCCTGGGGTTGTCCTGAGTCTGTGGAAGGCCCGTGGCTGACATGTCTACAGCAGACAGGTGGGCTCTGCCGCGTCTCCCAGCTCGCTCTGTGCCCAGCACAGGCCAGCTACGGTGCTGAACCTGGGCAAGCGTGAGCTGATGCTGGTAGGGGGAGAGAAGTGCCTCAAGGAACTTGCTTCCTTTCTGACATCCTCATCTGATGGCATCTGCCCCCACTTGTTAGGCTCTTGCTGTGGGCCCCTGGACGCCTCGCTGAATGTTCCTGTTCTGAACATTCTGGCGCTGAATGTTCTGGCGCTGGTGTTCCTGTGATGGGAGCGCTGCCGGGACCTGGACAGACGCTGTCTTCGGCCAGGATGGGGATGGTTGTGGTGGGCAGTGGTTCAGAAATAAAGATGCTGTTTCCATGCAAATGTACCTGATCCAGACTCCAGCTGGGCAGCAAATCCAGGAAATCTGACTTATACCTGGAACGACTGAAGCGAGCCTAACCGTGGAGTGCTGGGCGCTTCCTGCAGATACATGGCCAGCTGACAGCAGCTGCTGCTCTAAGGTGTGGAGCAGCTGCCACTGGTTGTGAAGCCCAAGGAAATGCCCTAGTCCAGGATTATTGTTGCTGGTCTGGAACGCACACAGGCACTTGAGACTTTCTTGGGGGGTGATGCACAGAGCTCCATTAGCCTCCCAGACACTTGCATCTGCACCTGCCGTGCTCAGTCACAGAGTATTCTGTAAAGCAGCCCTTTAAACCAGCTCGCGTGGTTTGTTCACTCCCCAGCCCCACCTGAACTAGTCAGCATCTCCTTCCTCGGGGATCCCACCCCTTCAGAGCAGCCTGTTGTGAGCACGTTTCCCTTTTGCCCCGATTCCCAGTGCACTTCCATCCTCAGGACAAGGCTTCAGTCCCAGTTTTCAAGTCATCCAGGAGTCTGGTCCAGTTGTCTGTCATTCTGTCTCCACCCAGTGTCTGCCAGGATAGTTGTCCCTGGGCCAGAGCTGTTTATAAAACCCAGAATAGCTCATGAGAGTTGGCGGTAAAGCAGCTTCAGCATCCAGAAAAAATGAAATTTCTCCACAGTCCAGCTCCCATCCCTGCCTTTCGGACACGTGCAAGGACTGCCGTGCAGAAAGAAGCTTTTCTGCTAAAGCTGACGATAAGCCTTCTGCTAAAAGAGACTCTGCTTGGGGAGGGGAGAGCAGAAGGGGTCCTAGCTCTTTTGTGAGTTTGTCACCTGGGAAGCCCTGAGATACCTGCTTTAGAAAACCCGCCTTGCCAGGAGAAAGTGGTGTGCAGCTTCTCTGCAGAAACGGTACCTGTGGCTGATCTCCAGTCACGGTAGCGCCGGAGCGAGACTGGAGCTGCCCACTGTGGCCAGAAGGCCTGGGGCTGGATTTCTGTGCAGGGGGAGTTTTCCCAGTGAGATGATCACAAGCCAGGACGTTCGGTTTGTACATACGCTGCGCTGTGCTACTCAGAGGTGCCAGGCTGAGATGTCCTTTAGCACCACGGCAGGGGAGTGGGAGCAGACGCTTCCCTCGTGTGCTTCTGCTACCCGTGGTGTACATTGCCCTGTTCGTAGGACGCCCCTAGAAATTCTGGGGTGGCAGCACGGCCTAGGGAGTAGAGCTGGTAGCTGGGAATCAGGACAGCTGGCCTCCAGCTCCAGCTGTGCCCTGTGACCGTGTCAGATACTGACCCTGACGCTTCCCTGCTTCGCGGGCTGTTGGCTCAGTGCTTGGTGCTCTTCCATCCTCAGAAGAAGGAGGCTGTGTATGCCAGGCGTTACAGCGAGCTGCCAGCAGCCCCGTCAGGGCAGCGAGGCCATCGGCAGGGCTGCCTGCCGCCCCTTCACTCCCCTTCCCCTGCATGCTTGGCTGAAACCCATTCGGCCACACTGCGGCCAGCTCGTGCCCCCTGCTGCAGCCTGGCAGGTGTTGCTACAGGTTTGAAAATGGTTAGAGTGACCTTGTGGGTGATGAAAAGGTCCAAGTTCCCAGGCTGAGTTTTCGTTGCTGTGCTCAGCAGCCCATAACCAGAGCTGGGGAGAACGGCTCAGTCGCCTGTTACAGGGTCTGCAGGGCATTAAGCGACCAGAATCTCTCACGCTGCCCTGCAGCTGCGCGGGAAGCACCGCGTGCAGAGGGCCGTGAATAACCCTCCTCTCATCTCTTTCCAGAATTCGCTGAAGAAAAGGGGATCTCGTTCTGTGGGGAAGACTGAAAAGAAGCCTTCAGTCCAGGTACCCATTCCCTAGCCAGCCAGGCCGTCCTAGGGCCATGCTGCTGTCCCTGGCATTGGAGATCTCCAAGAGCCATGCTCACGCTGCAGGTGCCAGTCCTGCTGTAGAAGTAAAACCGCACATGGAAGCGGCAACCCCTAATTGACGTGGCCCGGTGAGCAGAGTGGCCCTGTGGGGAAGGTGATGGCGAAGAGTTTCTAATAAAGGCTTTGGAACAAAGCTCCCTAGACCTGGAGTTTGGCCCCACCAAGGCACCAGAAGTGCGAAGTGGGCTGGCCAGTGGACGCAGAGGTCCACGTAGCTGACTTTCCCAGGGGAGCTCCTCTCTGGAGAACGTTCAGGGGCTTAGGCACAAACGGCGCCGCTGCCTCAGCAGAGCTCTCCCCTGCAGCAGTAACGATGGCTTTGTGAGGGAGTGCTGCAGCGTTTATGCTCTCAGCCCTGGGATGGCTGCGTGGGGAGGAGGTTGAAAATGTGGTGCCCTGAGTGATGAATCTTAGCCAGGCTTCCTTGGTGGGAGGGAGGATACCTGTGACACGCAGTGGAGAGTCAAGCCCGGAGAGATGGGGCAGGGGTCAGAATTGTCCAGCCTTCAAATGGGGTAACACGGATCTGCTAACCAGAAAACAAAACAGGCCCAGTATGTCGCCAAGTGCCCTGGTTTTAGAGCGTGGCTCTGGGCCTGGCTGCATGGATGGAAGGGGACTGTATGGCGGGGTTGTTTGCAATAGCAAGGGACTGGACCCAACGACCCAGGAGGTCCCTTCCAGTCCCGTGTCCTCGTCCTGTGTGCTTGGTGCAGAGGGCACCGCACATGACCAGGATGGTGCCCAGCACCGCACGGGCAGTTGTGTTGCTGTGAGATAAGATGCAAGAATCTGAGGCCCATCACAGCCTGCAGAGGTGCTGTGCCCTGGCCACCAGGTAATTGTGTGCACCCCATTCCCACCTGCCTCTGCAGCACGGGCCATTGCTCATGCCCAGGGACGCTCAGGTATCCATCTAGCTCAGACATTAATGGGTGAAGCTGATTTGCCTGTCAGACAGTCTGGCCTTGTTAATGTCCTCAATGTCGTCCATTCCGTATCTCTGTCTTGCCATGGGACACGCAAACGCAGCAGAGGTGGACACGTGGCATTGTTTCAGTTTGTTCACCAGTGGAAAGATTTCCTCTCTCAGTAACTGGTGTGTTCAGTGTCGTGGACTGTCTGATTGCCTGGCCAGGGTGTGAAGGGTCAGTGCTGGTGGTGTAACTGCAGAAATGAAGCTGTTTGTTGTTCATAAAAGCCTCTCTCAAAGGCTGATGTCAGCGTTTTAAAGGAAGGAAAGGACTGACTGATAATTCTTCATTGTTCACTGCTCTGGTTTGTCTCCAACGTCCCAATGTTTGATGCTGAGTTCTTGAGCTGCATTGGCTAATCCCAAATGATGGCGGACCATCCGAATGACATCTCACCCAAGACACTAACAGCAACACAAAGGGGTTCGTTAGAAAGATACAGCGATAAAAGCAAACAACGTGAGTCTGCAGCAGGAGAGCAAGTCTTAGAGGAAATCCCAGCTCATTGCATTGCAGAGTTAATTTTTTAATGAACTTATGACCCTGCTTCAGTCTGCAGTGAGGATAAAACTGGTCTTCCAGGGTGCATTATTCTCAAGTGCTGTCAATCAGCGTAATGCCACAGATGTCAGCGTAGCCGATTCGTACCAACTGTATGTGGGGCAGAGCGTGGAGGGCCCCTGGACGTACAGTGTAGCCACTGGAACAGCAGTTCTATCTTCCCTGCAGAGTTAGGGAGAGGTCCTTGTCTCCCGAAAGGCGGCGACAAATTTCTCTCACCCCCCACTAAACAGTGAGGCCAAAGCTGAGAATCCACTGCCCACCGTGATGCTCTGGTGCTGCGTCTGAGCTCACTGAGCAGGAAGCGGTCTGTGACTGCCCTTTGCAGGCTGCGTGTGCCAGCAGGTCTCTTCGTGGCGGTGGGATGCTGAAGAATCGGGGGCTGTTTCTGCTGGTTCCTTTGTCCTTTCATTTGTGGCCTCTCTTCTGTCCTCCCCTATTTCATCAATGAAAGAGCTAGTCCAAGACAATTGGATGTTCCCCAGAGCACACGTTTATCCGTGTGCTGGGGACTCTGGCGAATGGCCAGGTGCACCAGTGTGCACGTTTCAGCTACACGGAAACGCTGTCCCCTCTGCCATCTTTGTCTCTCTTAGTGGGAGACATTTGGGCCTTTGAGATGATCCAGAGCTTTCAGAAAGGACATTCCCCACTTCCTTGGAACGAGACTCCACGAGGGATAGAGGGAACAAACCTAACCCAACCCCACGCCATGGCAAATAAACCTCATGTTTCTCAGACTCTTGTCATCATGAAGCCAAGATAGACCGCGTGGCTGTTGCGAAGCTGGCTGGTTCTGGCGATGGACCCCAGACTGTCGGGAAATCCCTGGGGTGTGAGCAGTGATGGCGAAGGGAGGATGGTCCATGCTGCCCAGCGAAAGGCTCTGTGGCACTTGAGGCTCTGCGACATGTGAGCTATGACCACCCTTGGCTCGGCACCGTGAGTAAAACTGGAAAGCAGCAATTTCTCATCAAGGACTAGCTCTTTCCCGTGGTGACTGATGTAAGCCTGTCCTGCCACCTGCCTCTACTGTGGCTGTTCTCTGCCTGGCTGGCTGGGTCGTGGCTAAACTCTGAACTCTTCAGACCAGGCATCTTGCTCGGGTGCCCAGCCTGGCCATGGGCCTGGTACAAATAATTAGCAAGAAACATTAGACCCTGGTAGCACATAGGAGTTAGGGGTACTGAGACCCGAGTGACGAGGGGGCAGGAACCCTTAGAGAGAGGGTGCCCCTGCCCACCCTGATCCACCTTCACCTTCTTCACTCGCGTGTCCCTGGGGGAGGGTGCTCTTTGTGGCTGCTGCGCAGCACTCCTAGTTGTGGGCTATCACCTATAACTGCTTTGATTCGTGATTGCTCGCTGATCTAGAGAGTTCCTGGGGCCACTTCCCGCTCACAGCGCACTGGTGTGGGACAAAATGTGACTCTGTTCAAGTGAACTGGGCACGGGGTGGAAATCAGATGGACCACTACAGGCGAGCTGCCATCTGTTACCTGAGCGTTTGTAGAGCACCGTTCACCATCGCACTCAGGTGTCTGATGTTCCAGGCCAATGGTTTGGCACTTCTAAGTGTGTTGATCTTCAAGAGTAAGATCCGCATTTAGGCCCCATTTAGGCACCTGACCAAGGGTCAGATTTTAAAAGGTTCAGTGCGTTGGGTGCCTGTTGGGATCTGAGATCTTTTGAAAATCTGCCTGTGCGTGTCCCCGTGGGAGCTCCTGGCAGTTGTGTGTTTTGGAAACCTGGCATTTATTTAGATGCTTAAATGGAAACGTCTACTGGAAATCTGGCTCCAACTGACGGCGCTAAACACTTGAAAATGTGGCCCTAACAGGACATATTCAGGGCTATCGCTTGCCCTCAGCAGTATATAGTGCTTCCACTGATCTGAAATCAGCTATTGAGCTCATGCTTACTGTTCTGAGCGAGCTGCGAGGATAACACTTGAACATCATGCCCACGGCTCCAGCAAGCGGGCGTTTGCTCCCGAGTCTGGGAACGAGGCTGCTGTAAAAAGCACCAGGGATTTACTAGAGCAACCTGAGACGTTTGCAGAGTTAATAGCTGCTGCGCATCTGCGGTTGTTGCAGTCTCAAGTGTATCTGTTGAATTTGAATTTTCAAACTGTACTGGCCCTCTGGAAGGAAGATCTTGAATACTTCACACGGCACTCAGTGGGAGGGACTTGTCATCAGTCCACAGAGTATTCCTAGGAAAACTTTCCCCCAGCCCTGAAAACAGGAAATGGAAGGAGTTAAATGAGATTTACAACCAGTGGACTCTTTGTATGAGGTAATGTTCATGGAGGGAAAAAGCCCTAAAGCACTGGGGGAGTCCAGGAGAGAAATCTCCAAATGCCTAACAGTTTGGCTTTCGAAAGCCAGATGCTAACAAACAGCAAAGCTGAGATTTTCCCCTCTGCTCTCTCTGGACGTGGAGCAGGTCCAGCTCTCCCTGCATTCCACATGCAATGGCTTCATTCCACTTTCCTGATTTAGTATTTACTGGTGAGTTTTGAAATGGAAGTCACGGAGTGGAAATGCTCTCGAGCCTCTAAGGCATCCTACCTCCCCGCCCCACAGCACATGGGCGTGGCATTTTGCAGGGAGCACCCTGGTCTTCTCTGTGTGTGTCTGTCCCTTGGGGCGAAAAGCGAAGGGGGCTCACCAAGGTCTCTTTGGAAGGCTAACCTGGCAGACAGCATGGATCTGTGAGGTCAGCTGTGGCCGCCTACGCCGTTGTCTGCGCAGTGGAATGAATCCACACAGGGAACATTTAAGCTGACTATAGGAACCCTTCCTTAGGACGGGGAACTGGTGCACTCCCCATTGCTCCATGGACAAAGCATTACTAGAGAGTGGTATTGAGAGGAGCAACCCAGCATTGGCCCTTGGGGGAAAGGCGGTGAATGGGGCCTTGCAGGATTTCCCCATCTAGGATTCTGTGACCGGGCAAAGACTCTGTGACAGAAAGGGATAAATATGTAAGAAAGTTGTGTGGGGGAGGGGGACTTTTAATGACGGTTGGGAGCTGGACAGTGAAAACCCTGGTTCCTTTTGAACATGTACCTTTGACATTTCTAGCCCTTAGACAAACGAGATCTGTTTTTGCTGCCGCTGGTAACGTCAGCGTTGATGTATGCAGCACTGCACGAGACAAACAGAGCCTCTCTGTGCCCCGCCGTGCGCAGTCCAAGCCCAGCGAGCACGCTGTAGGATGGATGCAGTGAGGAGCCCAGGGGAGGGAGCAAATGGGACGCTGTGCAGCTTTGTTTTGAAATAGTGGACTCCTGTTGGCTGGGTAGCAGAAGGGAGCCCGGAGGAGGGATCTGTAATCATTTGAAGTAATGCAGAACACTTCCACAGCAGTGCCAGGCGGAAACCAGCTTGTGATTTTTGTTCTTCCATATGGAGTCTGACAGCTTTCCCCCACACTGCTGAAGTAACATTTAGCTCTATTTTATTGGCGTGGTACAGTGCAGTGTGAATATCATTTCAGTGCAATGGGGTTTCAGTGGTGTGAATCCCCCCCATCAGCTCAGATCAATTGGGGCCCATCTCCTGAGACCCTCCATGATTAGCTGCTTTCCATCTGCCTGTATACCCTTTTCCTGTGTCGTCGTGGAGCCATATTTCCAGGTCTTTGAGGTTTTGTACGGCCCATAGGAACTTGCAGTCTTCAGGCCAGAAGGACAGTGTTCTGACAATGGCAGGATGTCTGCTGTGGACCAGTTAGCTTGTTTCTTCTCCATGTAAGTGTCCCAAATTAATTCAGAATTTGAAGGGCCGAATTCTGCCCTTAGGTTGGAGGGTGCAGCTCCACATTGTGACGTGAGCTCCTGGGACTTCTCATGTGCCCAGTGTATCCAAGGGCAGGATTTGGCAATGACATCACTGAGGTAGGGTCATTGACTGTCAATGAACTGTGATCTGTATGAAGCCATGTCCTGTACACCTGGCCTCGTGCTTTGACTCAGATGTATGTTAATATGTTCCAAACAGGCAGTTTGACTCTCTGAACTTTGTTGCTACAGCAGAACTGCGAACGAGTCATTAAAGAGATCTGCTCTAGGAATTATTTGAGGGAAGCTCTATGGCCTGTGTTGTACAGAATCTATGACTCTCTCCTTTCTAACCAGAAGCGCCTGTTTTCTAATGCCTGTGCCATTTTGGACCTAGGAGGACAGCGCAGACTTGAAGTGCCAGCTGCATTTTGCGAAAGAGGAGTCGGCTCTGATGTGTAAGAAACTAACGAAGTTAGCCAAGGAGAACGACAGCATGAAGGAGGAGCTGGTGAAGTACCACTCCTTGTACGGGGACCTGGAGAGCTCTCTGTCCATAGAGGAGCTGGCCGACTCCCCTCATTCGCGAGAGGCAGAACTGAAGGTCCACCTGAAGCTTGTTGAGGAAGAAGCCAACATCCTGAGTCGGAGGATCGTTGAGCTTGAGGTTGAGAACCGAGGGCTCAGGGCGGAGATGGATGACATGAAGGGCCAAGGAGACGAAGAGCTGATGGGGCAGGACATCCGGTTTGCTTTCTCCTCCCCTGGCTGTGGGGAATCTGGGGAGAGCCTGCTGGAGCTGCGGCGGCACCTGCAGTTTGTGGAGGAGGAGGCCGAGCTGCTGCGGAGGTCGCTGATGGAGCTGGAAGACCAGAACAAGCTCCTCATGAATGAGCTGAACAAGTACAAGTCGGACCATGACCTGGACCTCACGTTCTCGGAGGACAGCTGCTCGGTGATCAGCGAGCCGTCCCAAGAGGAGCTGGCCACAGCCAAGGTGCAGATCAGCGAGCTCAGCGGCAAGGTGAAGAAGCTGCAGTACGAGAACCGGGTGCTGCTCTCCAACCTGCAGCGCTGCGACCTGGCCTCCTGCCAGACCACGAGGCCGAGGCTGGAGACGGATGCTGAGGCTGGCGACTCGGCAGACTGCATCCCGACCCCTCTCTGGAGAGAGGTGCCCGTGGGAGGAGCGAATGAGGCCAAGGACCGCCCAGAGAGGGGGCCCGGCAGCGGGAAGTCTCAGGACAACAGCCCCACCCCGCTGTTCAAAGCCAAGGACTTGGAGACTCTGCTCGGCATCCGGGACCAGGCGGCACTCGTCAGCAAAGCCATCGATGTCCTGATTTCTGACGCCAATGGCTTCACCTCCAGCCTGAAGGTGTGTCTGGATAATGACTGTGTGGAGCTGGTGCTGAGCGAGGCGGCGCAGAACAACGGCGAGAGCCCGAGTGACTCCAAGCTGATCAACATGATCTTTGTGAGACTCAGCGTCCTGCAGCAGGAGCTGGGCTCCTTCATGAGGAAGGTGGATCACATGGGGGACTGCTGGAAAGAGCAGAGGGACCCTTGCTCCTTCCTGCCCAGCTGCGGCTCCCAGGACTCCCTCAAAGAAGCACTGCACAAAGAGCACAGCTGCGACCTCCAGGTAGGCTCTTCCGTGGCAGTTCCCGTGCAGTGACGATTGTTTTATTTGCCATGCTGTTTCTCCTGCTTCAACCAAACTGACCCTGACCTATAATACAACCTCCCCTGCGCCTCTCTAGAGCAAACTACAAACTAACAGCCACCTCCCTGCATGGGAATGAGCCCACAGCCAAGGTAGGACTCTGCTCTAACGGAGTGTGCGTAGGGGGGAGGTGGAGCCCCGGAGATTGGCTGGTCAGAGCAATGCTGCTTTGGGCGATTGTCACATCAGAGCTCTTGGGTGGGGGTGCCTATCACTGTGCCTGTCCCCGGTCGCAGAGGAAAGGGCTCTTGACTATAATCCTACCTCAGTGTGCCCAGGATCCACCCCAAGTGACTGCATTGTCTTGCAGACCCACCAGTACCTGCGTGGTCTGACTCCGGTTGCCTCTTGCCATGAAACATCCCCCAAGCAGGCTCCGTCCCTACCTCAGCAAAGCAGAAATAGGCTACAGGGGCTGTCCTGGATCTACAGGGTCCAGATGGCACCTCTGGCTTATAGCTGGATGCTGGTGCCTAAGAGTCACTCCTGGGGAGAGACCTGCCCAGCCCCTTTGCTAAGAGCTGCTGAGAGAGCCCACGAGCAGGACACTTCAAAGAGTGAGCATCTGATAGGCAAATTGCAGTGAGGCTCCGCATGTCCCCAAGTCGCCAGGAGCTGTGAGAGCCCCAGGAGCAGCAGTTTGCAGCTGGGCCCAAAGCATGCAGTCTCCACTCGAGATGCCTGGAGTTGCTCCCCTTGAGGAGTTCTCCAGCAGCACCATCTCCTCACAGCACGCACCTTGGGCCGTCACCCTCTGAAATCTGACCGGTTAGGATGAGCCATAAACCCCGTTTCACACAGGATGCTCCAACCCAATCCCCACATCACCCATCCCATGAGGAGCAGGGGCTGTAGCTGAGAACTCGTGCGCTCCTCGATGTGCCAGGGGAGGCTAGGGACTAGAGAGGGCTCTGATGAGCAGGGAGATCTCCAGCGGGGGCCGTGGGGCAGGGCCCCTTTCTGACGCACACTCCCTTTTGTTCAGAGTTCTATTTTCCTGCATGCTGCTGGATTTGAGCCCAGCCCCACCCAAGCTCCCAGCCCCTCCAGCCACTGCATGGCACCATAACTGGGGTTTGCACATTTTTTCCCTCTCTCTCTCTCCCACCCGCCCCCTAAACAATCCAGCCCACGTGTCTCCTCATCCTGTGTTTCCTTTTGTTTTGCACATTGTCTTATGCCACGGTGACGAAGCTCCTCTTCCTCTTCATCCTTTTCGTTGTCTTGTAGTTCTTTGCTGTTTCTGAGACCCATTGTTTTGTTTTCTGGTTTTCTTTTCTTCCCACCCTTTTGGTTTGTTCTCATTAACTTGCCCATGCATGCAGCAGCCTGACTTTAGGGACAGAGCCCCAGATTGGGACGCAGTGGGGAGCCGGCCCCCTGACCTGTATCGCAGCAACAACACCATGGACGTGGAGCCCAACGGGAAACTTCCCAGGAACTACCGAGCCGATGAGAATGAATGCTACATTACTGAGGTAGGTGGGCAGAGCTGGGGGGGGGCCTCCCTGCCCTGCCCTGCCGGAGATGGGACTGGCCTATGAAATGCAGAGTCAGCCCAGCGCCCACTGGTGGGACGGGGAGGCCAGAAGAAGTGAAAGGGGAGGTGTTGCTGTGGGGTAGGGATGGCTTTGCCAGGGCCCTTGGGGATCCAGCCTGGGTGAGCTCTCAGTGCCTGTGTTGAGAGGGCCCCGGTGGATGGGGAGAGCTGCCCCCTCTGTGGTGAATGGGTGACGGGAGAGCGCCAGCCAGCCTGGGGGACAGTGGGCTCGTCACAATGCAGATCCCCTCCAGAGAGTGGAGACTGAGCAGGAATCCCCAGCTGGCAGGCTGTGCCCCTCCTTGTGTGTCAGCACCTCCCACCGGGACTGGCTGTCCTGCTCGTCAGGGCCGTCCCGGGAGGAGAGGATCCCAGGCTGCCATAAAGCCCTGCAGCCCCAGCTAGTGCAGGCAGGGTCCTCCCACTTCCCTGAGCAAACTGGCACAGGGCAGCCAGGAGCCCTGAGAGAGGGACAAGCACCATCAACCTGGGTGTCCCATGCCCCACTGCGGTCTGCGTGTCTGCCCGCTGCCCCAGTCGCCATCTCGCACCTCCCCGCCAGCTGCCCATCTCTTCCTGGAGCCAGGAGGGTTCCGATTGCTTGTCCACAGGCAGTGCAGATTGTCCGGCCAGAAGAGTGCTTCCCACCCCAGACAGGGCGTGCCTGGCCCCGAGAATGCCCCATGCTTTCTGCAGGCTGCCCAATGCTCTGTCTTTCTGACAGGAAGCCTGGGGCAGTGGGCTTTCCAGGAGCTCTGGAACGTGGGTTTGCATCCTAGCTCTGAGCCGCCCCTGTGCCACGGTCTTTACGCTTCTCTGATGCAGTGTTACCCTCTGAGTCGGCTGCTGGGCTCGATGGTTTAACCCTGACCCAGGGTGCTTGGATGCTCCAAACATTGTCATGATTTTGTTGCCAACTAATGAAGCATCCGTGGGCCTAGCTCTTCCGCAGACTTCAGGATGGTCTGTGGGTGTACCAAGGGCAGCCGTGTAAACCACATTGTACGTTTCGGTGCTAAATTTGCAATGCAAAGCTGTAACAAATCAGAAAGGCCCCTTCCTGCCTCCTTTCAGCTCCATTTGTGGTTTGCAGCAGAGGCTAGTAGTCAGTTGGAGTTTTAATTGACTCCAAAGCCAACTCTGGTTTGGCTGGAAAGCCGGACAGTCGCTGGCCTTTCTGGCAGAAGATGGAGGCCTGGCTGTAGCTGAGGAGCCCTGCCTCTCCCCTCCCCAGTCACTGCCCCAGAGCTTGGCTCAGACACTCGCAAACCACGTTCACAGCATGGCTCTGCCTCAGCAATGCCTTGTGCCCGGTCCTACCATCTTTGCCCAAGGCGTTGCTGGTGCGATTGGCAGCTTCGCCCGCCCCCATTATCCCAGTGCCGCCAGCTCACCTCAGCCGCCCCCATGGCCCTTCTGCAGCAGGCATGAACGCGGGCGCTTGCCCAGCCAGGTGTCATGTCCTGGGCTTCTGGGTAGTAGGGTTTTCCCCAGCCTGGCCTAAAGGGTTCCCCACTCCCTTCTCCATCTGAGGAGTGATAGAGCCCCCGTGCCTGGGGAGCTGTCTCTGGACCAGCCCTTCAGCTCCCCTGCCAGGCCGGGGGTCCCCATGCTGCTCCCAAGTGCGTTGTGGCTCTGCAGTCCAACAGAGAGGGCTTTGGTCTGGGGCCCTGCTAAGGCCCAGCCTTTCCAAACCACTGAGCCCAGCACGACCAGGGACGGGGCCGTTCTGCTCTCGTATGCCTGAGAGCAGTGGCTGCCATGAGGCACTAAATGAGCACATGGTCGAACGACCCAGGTTCCAAGAGCTTGAACAGCCGAGTCCGGCGTGTGCATGTCTGCAGCCCCTGCCAGCTGCGCGCCTCAGTGCCTGTGGGCCTTGGCTGGTTATTGAGAAACCTCCCGGCCCCTGATGGAGAGGGCTCTTGCGTCCCCATTTAAAGCTGGCTCCCCTGCGGCCCAGAGGGAGGATGTGATGAGCTCAGGGTCACAGCATGAGGCGGGAGCAGAGTCCAGGAGGCCGGGCTCCGAGCCCCCTCATCTGTCGGTTGGCCGGGTGGGACCCAAGAGAACTGAATCCAGTGCCCACGCCAGTGTACTCCTGGTTTGGCACTGGGCGGGCTGGTCCTGGCCTGGCTCCCACAGGAGAGGAACGTGGCAGGTCAGAACGGGGCGCCGGGTGACTGACTCCTCCCCACCCCTGCAGATCAAGGAGCTGCAGCTGGTCCTGGCTGAAGCCAACGAGAGCCTGCGGGGGCTGCAGGAGCAGCTCTCCCAGGAGAGGCAGCTAAGGAAGGACGAGCTGGAGAACTTCTCCCAGAAGATCTGCCAGGTAAGTGAGAGACGCCACAGGGAACGGCCGCAGCGACCGGGGGTCGGGTCTGTGCCCTGAGCGCCTGCCCCCGGCTGAGCTGGGCGGGACCGGGAGCAGCCGAGAGCCAGGCTGTGGCTTGGGGAGGGGCCAAGCACTGAGCCCCCTGCTCCCAGCACCTCCTGGGTAGGCACAAACTGAAGGCACGAGGCAGCCCCTGCCCACCCCATCTGCTGCACCCAAGGTCCCACGAACTCAAACCCTTCCCCGGTGCTGGCATAGCCGCAGCCTGGCCTAGCTGCGAGACCTCCATCACACGGGGGTCAGGGGGAGCGTGTCCCCTCCCCCGCCCACCAGCACACACGTGGCATGTGGGGGGCACGCGCTCCCGGGAGCCGGTCATAAGGGCGAGCATCCACCGCTTCCCGGCTCTGCCTGCAGCTCCCTGGCCCAGCGCCGTGATCTGCGGAGCCGGGTGACCCTGCTCTGGGCGCCTCGGCACAGGGCTGGACCCTTCCTCCTCCAGCTGCATCCTGCGGCTTCCGCCAGCACCCCAGCGTCTGCGGGCCAGGGCGAGCGTGACAGCCCGCCGCTCTGCTCCCTTCCCAGTCCCTGCCGGCCTCGCGTGTCCCTCCCCAGCAGGGGTCTAGCCTCCGCAGACCCCGCGTGGGGCGGGGCCCTCGGCCTTCTGCTCACGGTGGCTCTCCCCCAGCTGAGGGACGACCAGCAGAAGGCTCTCCTGAGGCGGGAGTTTGAGCTGCAGAGTCTAAGCCTCCAGAGGCGGCTGGAGCAGAAGTTCTGGAGCCAGGAGAAGAACCTGCTCGTGCAGGAGTCCCAGCAGTTCAAGCAGAACTTCCTGCTGCTCTTCATGAAGCTCAAGTGGTTCCTCAAACGCTGGAGACAGGGGAAGATCCTCCACAGCGAGGGGGATGGCTTCCTGGAGGTAGGGCGTGCTGCCTGGCCCACGTGCTGGGGGGGCCTGCGGAGGAGAGCTAAGCAGGCGCTCTCGTCCCATAGCCTGCTGGGCTCAGGGCTGCACAGTCCCAGCCGCAGGGAAGGAGACAAGCAGCGACGAGGCCGGGGGGCCCGTGCAGGCAGCTTGCCAGGAAGCATGGAGTGGAGCCGGTCCCAGCCCCTGTGAGCCTTCACAGTGAGGTGCAGCCTGCGGGCCCGGCCCCCTGCCTGCGAGGGAGTCTGGCCCGCTGGGACCTGCCGTCTCTGGGCTATGCAAAGCCTCTGGCCTGTCACTGGCGAGTCAGCATTGCCCGCTCCCCCACTTCTGGCTGGGCAGGGGCACCTGTAGGGACAGTGGGGCCACAATGGCTTAGCCGTTCTCCGCTCTTACGTGGGACTGCGGCTAAGGTGCCACCCTCGCACTGGGCACCCTCCTAGAAGCCCGGCTCATTTCCCGCACAGCACGGACCAGCTGCGGTGCTCCGAGGTGAAGGGCCCCAGGGCCCATTGCTGAGCCAGCTCCTCCCTGACCTGCTCTGTCCCAGGTGGGTCCCTTCCCCGGAGCCCCAGGCTGAGGCTGTGTGGGGCAGCCTGGGCAGCGCCAGCCTGGTGTCCGCCCAGGTGCAGGAGGAGTGGGAACAGCACGGAGACGTTGGAGCAGCAGCAGGGCTAATGGCCCATCGCCTGTGTATCGATCATTCCCATGGGCAGGTGGTGCCTGGCAGAGGGTGTTTCTGGCTAGGGCCTGCTGCTGTCCAGGGAAAAGGGCCTGTCCCAGGTTCTGCTCTCTGCCTCTCCCCACATGCAGGGACAGGGCTGGCTGCTGGAAACCCGGCTGCTAAGTAACCTTGGCCTGCGCTCAGATCCCGCAGTGGGGAGAGGACTGTCACGCACAAGAGAGGAGATCACAGGGCAGGGAGCAGGGGAGTCCTGACCCAGCCACCCCAACGGCAGCCCTGCATCCGAGCAGGCAGGCCAGGGCCAGTTGGTCTTGTGGCCACACCCCTGCATCGTTACTGGTTGTGTGCGCTCCCGGGACGCCTGTCTGCCGGCCAAAGCCAGGGCAGCTGCTCCCTGCTCCAGTGCCAGCGGAGTGCAGGGGCTGCCCGCCGGGAAGCTTGCCCAGCACCTGTCTGTCCTGAGCCCGGGCTCCAGTCCCTCGCTTCTCCGAGCCCTGAACTGTCGCAGATGAGAACAAACGCTGTGCACAGGACGTGCAGCCTCTGAACAGCAGCAGCCGTGTCTGAGGTTTGTTAACAACAGCCTCATTGTTGGCCCGGCCTTGTGCCGAGGCCAGTCGAATCTTCCCTGGCACGGGGCTACGGTTTCTGGTGCCTGGTACGGCAGAGCAGGAAACATGAAGTGGGGAGGTGCTGGGACCAGCCCCCCTTTCTGCCCCACAACTGCTGAAGGCCCTCAGTCTGCACGTGCAGCTGTGTCCCCCATTACTCCCACACAGAGCTTTACTGGTGCCCTCCATCCCCACTCACGGTGCCCTCCTGCCCTTGGGCTCTGCTGGGCACCAGCAGCCAGGGGTGCCAGCTTTGTAAGGCCGAGCCCCCGCTTCCCACTGTAGTCGTCTCTCTCCGAGACACTGAGCCCCCCTTCCTGTCTCACTGTCCCAGGGCCCTTCCCTCCGCTTCCCTGGGCCAGGAGCCCCTCGTCTGCCACGGCCGGAGGCGGGGGGAGAGGGGGGCGAGCGAGTGCAGTTGCTGCAGCTCCCCCCCTATTGCATCTTATGGTGCTTCCAGGTGAACAGTATGAAAGAGCTGTACCTGCTCATTGAGGAGGAGGAGTTCGCCCTGCAGCCGCAGGCCGATAACAGGACGTGTGCCAGCGACACCTGGACCCAGAACACGGTGAGCTGGGACCCAGGCACGTCTGCTCTGGTGTGGGGCGGGGGCAGCGCTCTGGGGTCCTGGCTCAGCGTGGTTCCCCTGACCCAGGCTGGCTCTAGTGAGCGTAGAGACTGGGTGTGTTCGTGGGCACTGTGCCTCATGCCCCACCTCCATTTCCTGCTCGGTTCTCCTCGGTTCCCAGGGGCTGTGCAGGGCGGGGGGAGGAAGAGGTGCTGTGACCCTGGCAGCTGCCCCTCCGTCCCGCCCTCCTGGCAGCACCCCAAGCCCAGCCCCGGGGCCTGGGCACAGCCCCAGGCAGAGAGGCCGGAGGCCTGGTGTGGGCCTGGAGCAGGGGCTCCCTGAGTTCCCGTGGGGCGCCTGCACTGTTTGTAGCGTTGAGGGTTGGTGGGGAGGTGGCGCTGATGCCACGCAGATGAGCCACGTGGGCCCGCACCATAGCTCCTGGCACCAGCGCGCTGCCTCGCTGAGTGGGCCTTCCTCACAGGAGCGGCTCACCGTCCTTGCAGCCGCAGGGAGGGGTTGGCGGCTGCAGACGGCCAGGTCCCGCCACTGGTGGCTGTGGAGAGGCCTGGCTGGGTGCGGGGGCTGAGGCTCTGCCTGCCCAGCGGAGGCTCTGGCACAGGTCCCTGCTACCTGGCAGAGCAGCAGCCGCCTGGCGTGGGCGTAGCGCTGCTCAGGCTTCCAGGCTGGGCTCCGAGGGGCACCGAAGTGCTGGGCACCTGTCACCAGCTGTCCCCACCGGCAGGGATCTCAAAGCGGGCAGACGGGGCAGCCGGCTCCAGGGTGAGCTGTGGCCGGCTGGACGCTGCCCTGGGCCATTACGCTTTTGTGTCCTGGGGACCAATGGGCTGGGCCTGACCAGCAGAACCCGGCCTCGCTTGTGGCAGCGCCACGGTGTCCTGTGGGCTCTGGTCCCTGCTGCTCTGCCTGCTGACAACCCGGTGCCCTGAACCTAGCTCCTTCCCAGGAGAGACGCAGCGCTGGGTGGAGCTGCCCTGCCTGCCCTGCCCACAGCGCTCGCCTGGGATCTCGCCGGCCGAGTGCCAGTGCAGAGGGAGCCTCCTCCCCTCCAGCGTGCCCGCTTGCGCCTGGCCTGCAGTGCCCTGAGCAGCAGGACCTTGCACATGCCTCCTCTTTCTGGTCCTCCAGGGGCGCCGGGGGCTGGGGCTGGGGCAGCTGGTGTGCTGGGAGAGGCCTGAGACAAGCACCTGGTCAGCAGCTCCCCAATGGAGACTGGCCTCCCCGCCGCTGCAGGGCTGGCCTTCCTGAGAGCTCAGGGCAGGGCCAGGTGTGCAGCCACCCCGCAGGCTTGTGGGGCTGGGGCAATGGCCTCTGCCCCTCCTCACAGGCCAGGTGGGGCAGCCCCGAAATGCTGGCTGCAGGGCAGGTGCACGAGCTGTCTGACACCCCGGGGTTTCCCCAGCTGTCTCAGAGCTGCTCACGCCTTTCTCCCTTCCTTTGCCTGGCAGCCCAATGAGTACGTCAAGACCCTGGCAGACATGAAGGTGATGCTGAAGGAGCTGTGCACGGAGCTGCGCGAGGAAAGGCGGGGCATGAATGAGCTGCAGCAGCAATTTGCCAAGGCCAAGGCTGCCTGGGAGATGGAGCGGACAGAGCTCAAGTGCCACATTTCCCAGGTAAGAGCTGCAGACACACACTGGACTCGTGGAGGGGGGAGTTTCCTGCCCTTGGCTTCCCCTCTCTCATCACCCTGAATTCCCTGCTTCGGGCTGACCCTCTGTCCCGGCCAGCCGGGTGGGCCCCCAGCTGATCCCCTCTGCGGGGCGCTGAATGCCAGCTGCTTCCCAGCTCAGAGCTCAGCAGAGCTTCCCGGGGCTGGTCTAATATCTGATGGGCTGGGAGCTGCAGGAGCTGGGGCAAAGGATGAGAGCAGTGCATTGTGGGAATCTTAATTAGCAATCTCTGCTCCTGCTGAGGGAGTTTCTATAGCAACAGGGCTGACATTGAGGAGCCAGTTCTAGTAAACGATGCCGGTTATTTCCCTTGCAGGGATTGCTGGGGCTGGGGACCCAGAACAGGGGGGAGGAGGGTCCTGGCTTGAGAGATGGAGAGGGGAGCAGTAGAGAGGTCTCTACTGTCATGCAGCGAGTCTGAGGGTGCTCAGCGGGGCCCTGCAACGTTAGCCGAACAGGGCCGTTTTCCAGCCCCGCTCTCACGAACTGGGATGTGGACGGTCCAGGCTAGTGGTCGGAGCAGCAGTTCGGCACCAGAGTCAGAAAGCCAGTAGGGTCGTAGGGCTGGATCGGACTGGGCAGGCCATGAGCAAGGCTGGGAGCAAGCCGGAGCAGGGCAGGAGCAAGGCACGGAGCAGGGCAGCTGGAGGAGAGAGCGCAGCCGCAGGCACCTGTGATGAGCAGCCAGAGGTAGTTCTGTCGCTGCTGTCCGGCGTAAACTCAGGCTTGGCGACCTCCCCCAGGCGGAGCGGGCCAGGAGGTGGCCCTGCGGTGCTCAGGCTGCCCGGAGACTGACCAGGCGCAGCTGCAAGTCCTCGCTGCAGACAAGCACTCGTTTGGGAGACGGAGAGGGGTGGGACCCTCCAGACTCTGCCCCATCCAGGCTGCACTTGTGATGCCAACACGAGCTGCCTTTTGCGGCAGGCTGGACTGTGCAGTTCTCATCGAAAGAAACTTTCCTCTCTGCGGTGCTGAGCGGCAGTGGCACGGTAACAGCTGGGCCATCCCCAGTGCTGTCAAGGGCTGTAGGTTAATCCACGTGGCGATGCACGGCTCGGCTCCCACCCCAGAGCTCCCTGCGGGATCAGGCAGACGCCTCCACGTCTACGACACGAGCGTCAGCTCCTCAGCCAGGGGGGCCGGAGCCGTGTCTTGTGATCTGACGCTGTGCTGCCGGAGCCCCTGGCACAGCCGCTAAGGAGAAGCATCAGCCCGGTTCTGCCCTGTTTTATGAGTCGATCCCCAGGGGAGCAGCACCCTGGGGCCTGCGCCTGCCCCAGCTCTGCACCCAGGCTCCCTGTAGGTCTGAGTGTAAGGGGGAAGGCCGTGCTGCTGGTATGGCACTGGAATGCCGACGGCGTAGCTGGTCCCTGTGTCCTGGGGAGGGCAGGCCGGGCGGCAGAGAGCACAGCTGAGCAGTATCCGAGGCAGCGACGGACATCTGTGGGGAAGGCTTGGGTGCCCTGTGACGCCCAGGGGTGCAGTACTGCCTGACACCAAGCAGCCCCATGTCCCTGTGCTGCTCATCCCAGCGAGTGGCCTGGCCCCAGCTGTCACCCCCCTCCGGTCACAACCTCCTCTGGCCAGCCCAAGAGTGAGGAGACCCCTACAGCATCCTCCAGACGCAGGGCCCTGGAGGGCAGCCTCCCACCCAAGCACTGCCGCCAGGCTGCAGGGCAGTCCCTCCCCTGGCAGGATATTGAAAGAAGTCCCTGCCGCACGTGGCCTGGCACAGCTCCAGCACATCGTTCCCTGGGGTGGTGGTCCCAGGGATAAAACAACACACCCCTAGTGAGCCGCTCACAGGCCTGTGCGAGGCAGCCCCTCCGCACCAGCTGCCCCCATCCCACCCCCAGTCTATGAATTGCAGGGGGAAGGTGACAGGTGTGGAGGAGCCTTTTCCGTAAGCCAAGCCTTTGTCCCAGGCCGTGTCCTGCAGCTCTGGCCCCTCTGACAGCTAGGCTGGAGGCAGACAACCCCACATGCAGCGGGGAGGGCTAGATGTGTGGTCTGAAGGGGGAGGCCTTCCAGGAAGGGAACAGAGCCCCTGCCAGACCTGATCAGCCCAGAACGACTCAGCCTAGGCTAGTGGCCCTCTCTGCTGCTAGAGGAAGGGGCAAGACACCGCCCCAGAGGCATGGGTGAGGTGAGCTGTCTGCACAGCAGGTTTCCTCCTGACCCCATCGGTCAGTGGGTGGTTTGTGCCCTGACTCCTGGGCTGGAGTGGGGCAAAGCTCCAGCCGTTGGGTCTGAGCTGTGTGCTGAGAGATGGGAGAAGCGGCAGGTCTTAGAGCAAAGGACGGCAGGTCTAGGGAGTGCCCCTGACACAGTGAATCTCATGGGAACAGCATCCACCAGCAGCTCTTCCTGGCGCTGGGATGACGGCTGGCTTGTGGCATTGGCTCTGCAGAATCTCCACAGCGGGGCTGTTCGGTGCCCTGCAGGTCTCCGCGGGCTGCTCCCCTGGCAGCTGCCCCCTCTTTCTTCCTCATGGGTGAGAGCCATCCAGGCCCAGCGGCTGTGCGGGGCCAGGGGAGCAGCTGTCAGTGGATCCTGCCAGGTGTTTCCGTCCCAAAGTCACTGCCAGTGGGGATGTCACAAGCCGGGAGGCAGAGGAGCTGGGGAGCAGGGCAAAGGATGGGGGGCCTTTGGCCTGGCTGTGCTCTGGCTGAGACACCGACGGGGCAGGGGGAGCTTGGCTCTGTGTGATGATGTTCCTCCCTCCCTCCCTCTGTTCCTGTACAGCGAGGTGGAGCCCAGAAACCCCTCTGCTAGTGTGGGGGCCTCAGGGACAAGGTACTGGCAGAGCCGGGGTTAGCAGCCGAAGTGTGGCTGTCAGATGGGCCATAAAAATGCAGCCTCAGAGGAGCTGTGTCGGCAGCTAAGCAAGTGGTGCTGGCCAGCCAAGAACCCTTCAGAGGGGTTGGCTGCAAAGCTCAGCGCCTTCTCCCCACTGTCCTTTTGTTAGTGACATTCACAAGGGAAATGCCAGATCTGCTAACCGCTTAAACGCTCACATACCAGGCTGGGTGCATGGCCTGACTCTAGGGTCTCCACCGCTAGCCCTCCCACTGCTGTGCTATTTCTTGGGCATCTGGTTCTTCTCCCTGAGCTTACAGCCACACTGCATCTGCTCACGTGGCTGCTGTAAGGTGCCGTGTCTAAGGGGTTAGTAACGGGGGTTGCCGACTCTGCATTCTGAGCAGGGGAGGGGTTCTCCAAATCTTAAGAGAAAACGGAGGGGGCACCGAGCTCTCCTGCTGCCGTGAGCGAGGCTGCCGCTGCTGGGTTTCCCCATACAGATGCGTGCCCACATTGGGCTGGAGGGGTCGTTTCCAGCTCAAGGAGACGTCCCTGCACTAGCTCTGATCGCGCTAGCCCGAGAGCGTAGCGGCGTGCCGGTGGAAGGGCTGGCCATTCTGCATCCGGTCCTGTCTCGAGCGCCAGGTACTCTGCTATTGTTAGCAGACTGGCACAATCAAAGCTAGCGTGTCTACAGCTACCCAAGCTGGAAATTATCCCTCCAGCCCCAGTGCACGCCTACCCTAAGGTCATGCACGGAGACACCTCCAATAAGAGGCTAATTCCCCTTTGCATCCGTGTTTTTAAACCTTGCCCCAGCCTATCCCATGCAATGTCACAGCCCCGGAGAGCTGCCCCAGGCTGTGATGGCAACACCAAGCACTTGGCTTTACCTTGCCTTGTGCACCTGGGCATCTAGCTCCCCAGCTCCTGTGCAGAGCCTGAGCCAGAGATCCCCTGTCCAGACGTGGCAGGGGAGAGTGAATTTACATCTGGCTGGCTCATAGTCAAAGGGATCATGCCAACCTCTTCTCCCTGGAATTCCTGACCATAGCCAGAAGGGTAAATAGTCATATCCTGCCTCTGGTGTCTCATTAACTCTGGGTGCCACCGTCGTTTTCTGCACTGGTATCGCCGTAACACACTGACCGAAGGCCACTGTGATCTGAACTCGCGTGCCAGCCGCATAAGGAACCCATCCGCTTCACTAGTGAAGTTAGCCAGAGTCCCTGGGCTTGTGCGGTGAAAGGAGACAGTGCAGCTCTGATGTGCAAGAACCTGTTGCATGGGGGCGTGGTACGTACACAGTGGGCATGCGTGTATACCACTGGGGTGGCACCGGGCTTGGCATAGTGTTGCTGACTGGGAATGAGTGAGCAGGTTCCAGCCCCTTCTCTGTCAGCCATGCTGGCTGGGTGGGGCTCCCAGGCACACCTAAAGACAGTGGCTTGGATGCGAGCCATGTGCCCTGCCCATGAAGGGCTGTTTCTAGTCATGTGTCTGAGCCGCTCAGCGCTCACATCCCTGGTCCTTCTCACAGTGAGGATCTATCCTGCAAGCTTTGCAAATCCGAGCAATCTGGCAGTCTGCACTTTTTCCAGAAACCTGGAAATACTTGTCCAATACGTTCTGCTCATGGACTTCCCCCAGGATCAGTGCACACGCAGCGTCTCTTGGCCTAGCAGCATCTCTTGGCTCTCTCTGGCCAACAGCTATTCATCCCCAAGCTGTCGTGGGCTCAGCGCTGTGCCAGGCTCGCATGCAGCACAAAGCAGACATGCTGAGATCAGCAGAAGCCAAAGCTGTGGAAATTGAGCCTGGATTTATGGCCTCCATTGGCTCCGATGGCAGGAGACGATCGGTGCTGGGTGACTGGAAGGCCCCGGAGTCAGGAGAATGGGTTAGTTGCCAGGTTAATTGGGGAACCTTTCCATGGCCAGGATCTGCAGGAGGGGCTGCGGTGCTGCAGCTCTGCCTGAACTCAGGCTCTGGAGCCGGCGTGTTGACAAGACCTTCCCCGAGCGCCGTCTGGGTCCCGCGGGTCGCACCTGGCACCGTGGGGCTGTCAGTAGCCAGGAGCAGCGTTCTCGCTGAGCTTGTTTCTAGCGGTGGCTAACCCTGCTGGGAAAGGGGCCTCTGTTTGCGGGAGTTGTGAGAAGCGGGCAGGGAACCTCTCCAGCTGAGCTGAGCACGTGCTGATGATTCACAGGCGGTAAATCACAGACTGGGGAAGGAGAACAGGGACCTTCTACCAGACCTGCCATCCAGCCGCAGGACCAGAGAGGCTGCAGCTGTAACATCCCCATCTCTGAGTTCATGGCTGCTTCTTAGGGGCCTCTCTGTCCACACCAGAGTGTGCGATGGGCCCCACGCGGGCACCGGTGCCAGAAGGCAGCAAACAGCAGCCGGCTTTGCAGTTCCTAGCAAACCTGGTCCATACACGGAGAGAGGCCAGGCTGAGCCCTGAGAGCAGCGTTAATGCTAGCATGGCCCACCACCCCCACCACGCCTGGCCTGGTCTGGCCTGGCCTGGGGGAAGCTCCATGTTAACAGGGGAGATCGAGGCCCAGAGAGAGCGTGACATGCCCCCGGTGTCACAGTCAGTCCTAGAGCCCAGCTCTTGGCTCTAGCCATTAGACATGCTATGTGTTTCCATCTTTAAGTCACTAAGATTGTAACAAAGGTGCCTCCAGTAATTTATTACAAATCCAGGTTTAGGTGAGCAGAGCAATGTGCATAGTTGGGTGCCCCATTCCCACGGCTGCCTGCGCACCGCTAACCGTGCAGAATTACACGCCCATGTACAAAGGCAATGTTGCGCTCCTGGGCCCCATTTTTCTGGTGCTCCCTGGCTGTTGGAATCTGTCTCATTGCAGTCCTTGTTACTCCTCTGGCCAGTAGCTTCCACCCACTCCATGCTGGTGGCTGCAGGGCTGGTGCTGTCTCTGGCACCTTGCTGTATGGCTTGGGTACAAATGAATCTGTCTGACACACCAGGGCACCTTTCCTGTCCCATCTTCTAACTCGTACTGCTTTGGAAACTCCCTGAGGCTCCCCAGAGGTTTCATCCCATTTGAGCTGTCTGGGGCTGGACTCTGTTCCATGGGCAGCTGTCGGTGAGATGCTAGGTTAGTGTGATCGCCCTCTATTTGCATGGGCTGCTCAGAGATGCACTGGGTCTTGAGGAAGTCTTGAATAATAAACCGCTTGTCAGCCCCAATCTCCAGAGATGTCATTCTAGCCTGTCCTCCCGACTCCCCTAGTGTAATCTGCGCTGCCCTGGCTTTACGCATCCATGCAGCATCCCGGCCATTTATCATCACGCTGACAGCAATCATTTCCCGCTCTGCTAGCTGGGCCTGCCGTGGCTGCAAATGCAGACAATGGACCTGTGGCTGGGCTCCTTCTGCTATAGCGGCATTGCCTCGTCCTTCTCTTGGCATCTGTCTGACCTGCCCTCAGACACCCCAAGCTCCGTTCTCTTCTCTGGTTGCTTTCCCTGGGCCTTCATCTCCCTTTTGCAGGGTGGATCCAGGAGGAACTAACAGAGAACCCCGATTGGTTACACCCCCGAATTGCTAACTGCTGTTCAGTTCTGCCTCCCAAGGCACTTGACGCTGCTCGAGGGGTTAGCCCCCAGGGTGCCCCGGCCCGCATCGCTGATCTGTGCAGGTTTCTCATAGCAGCAGCATCGGGCCGAGCAGCTGTCAGTGGCTTCAGTCTGCCTCTCAAGCCATCACGTGTCTAAGCCACTTGTGAGCTGTCTGAGCTGCTGTGACCCAGGATGACGCACATCGATTCACGCCTGCTTGGGAGCTGGCTGCAGAGCTTGAGGCCACTCCTGCAGAGGGGTGTTTGCCATGTCTCTGCTTATCCTGGGCATCACATACAATAGCTGCTCACCTCAGGGCTCTAGGACTTCCCCCAGGCCGGCCTCCCCACAACGTGGCTCCTTCCTTTCCAAGTGCAGCTCTGAGACCAGCCTGGGGGACTCTCCCTGCTGCGCCGGAACGGAGCTGGCTAGAGAAGGGGCAGCCACCTGCATTAGGGTCTTGTTTACACGACAAAAGAAGTTGACCTATTTTAGGCCAACTTACCGTGGTGGCTGCTGTCCACGCGCCCCTCCGTGGGTCGCTGAT
Organism: Mesoclemmys tuberculata; assembly: GCA_007922155.1. NCBI lineage: Eukaryota > Metazoa > Chordata > Testudines > Chelidae > Mesoclemmys > Mesoclemmys tuberculata. Next base: position 2,658,938 of record ML675625.1, read on the forward strand.
ATCCATCCTCACAGCAGTACTTCCACTGACCTATGAGGGCAGTGTGGGGGAGCTGGGAGCCCCATCTCTCAGCTCCACTGGCAGCTCCCTATGGGGGCCCAGCTGCCCCACAGGCTCCTGGTGGGCTGCCTCTCCCCCCCACACTCCCTGTTCTCACTGGGAGCTGGGGAAAGCTGCCTGGGGCTTCTTGCCCTCGGGGAGCCAGGGGCAGCCTTGTCAATTTCACAGCTCAAGCTTGCTGGGAGCCAGGGGAAGCCGCCGGGGCTTTAGGGGAGCAAGGGGCGGCTGGGCTCTAGCGGCCTAGCTTGCTTGTCAAGCGCTAGAGCTGTGACATTGACAAGAATGGCCGCCAACAGCCACTGGAGGAGCGCAGTGTCTCCTGCATCCCCCTAACTACACCAGCGTAAGCCCTGCACTCTCGTCGGGGTAGGTTTATGACGGCCTGGCAGGGTGGTCACGTGGGTGGGAGAAGCAAGTCCGTGTGTCACCTCCACTGTTTTGTCGACAAAACTCCAGTGTAGACCCAGCCCTGAGTTCCTCCTCCCTCTCTCTCTCCAGTGGGGGCATTAGCCGGCCTCTCCGCGTGCTCCCCGGAGCATTGCTCTCGCCACTAGTGTCTCCTACTCTTGTGCAGGCACCAAGCGCAGTGGTGTCGTGGGATCCCAGTCCCGCTCAGGGGCCAGAAGGTTGTGCCTTGAAACCCCTCTTGCAGCCCTGGGAGGGGTGATGGCCTCAGATGCTAATCCCTGGTTTCTCTGCCCAGTCCTGGTGTGTGTCCAGAGAGGGGCTCAGACGCTGCTACAGGGCGTGTAGTGTGGCTAGATGCCGGGCCAGATACAGGCTCATGATCTGGCACCTCTCCCGCAGAATAGGGGATGACTAACCCTGAGACAGAGCCCCCAGCCTGGAACGCTGGAGCTTCTCTTCTAGGCCAGTCACTGTCCTGCTGGGGTCTAGTTGGTGGCTTTGAATGGGAGAGCCGCCATCTCCCAGCGACTCCGGCGGAGTCCCAGCCAGTAATCTGCCGTAAAGATCTATAATGCCAGCGCCTCCGAGCTGGGCTCTCCCTCCTGCCCTAGAGCCGCCCAGCCACAGGCTGCTAAAGGCTCAGCTTTGTGCTTCCCTTCTGTATGGCCGTGGCGGCAGCTGTCCCACTGGCCTATTGTTCCTTTGTAGGCACAGCAGCTCCAGGAAGTGTGCACAGGGTGAGGCTCTAGAAAGCTGGTTCAGCAATAATTCGCCCCCCACACCCCAGCTAGCGCAGTGTTAGCAAGGGCTGGTAGTTGGCAGACTACAATAATCACATGGAGGTTGGTGCCTGGCGTCTGATCTCCTCTCCCCTCAATTCCCTGCAGCTGGAGTCGAAGGTTGGGAAAGGGGCCCCGGAGCGAGCCCTGCCGGACTGGAAAATGGCTCTGAAGAGGGAGAGGGAGGAACACCAGCACCTCCTGGCCGAGTCCTACAGCGCGGTCATGGACCTCACTAAGCAGCTGCAGATCAGTGAGAAGAACTGGGACCAGGAGAAGCTGGAGCTGCTGGACAGGTTCAAGGATGAGCAGCAGCAGGCAGAGCAGCAAGTGAAGGAGCTGCAGAACAAACTCAACCAGGTGAGGACATACCTATGCGCTTGCTGCGCACAAGAGTGTGCGTTCCCTGTGCGTGCATATCCATGCCCGTGTAGCTGGGCTGTCACTCACGGAGCCACTCCCGGGAGCGTGCGCTCCCACGTGTATGCGTGCACAGGTACCTGAGCTCACGCTCACAGAAGTGCTTGCTGCTCTCAGAGCTTGTGTGAACATGCGAGTGCGTGGATCCTCAGGGCTGTCTGCTCCTGTTAATGCACAAGCACGTGCATCTACACCTGTTGCCATGCACACTCCCATGCAAATGGTTCCAGCACACTCTTGCTTGTGCTCACATGACACCTACGTAGTGCACACTCGTGATCACACTCGCAGGAACACACATTCACGCTTCCCCCAAACTGCTCCCAGGAGTCCTCTTCTGTGTGGCTAGTGGCTTACCCTTTGGGGCGACTGGGCGATTGCAGGCCCTGGGCTCTGCTAGCTGGTTTGTTGTGATCCCCTTTGCCTGTGGCTCACCGTCCCGCCTGACAGGCCTGACCCGTCCTTAGATCTCCCTTCCCCAGGCAGCAGTCCCGTAAGCTGCCCAGCCCAGCTGTTTTCCAGCAGCTGCGGCGAGGCCCCTGCAGCCCAGTGCCGTATATCCAGCTGAATCTGCCCCTGCCCTGAGCCAGGGGCTCCAGGACGTCCCCTTGGCTGCCGGGCGAGAGTGCGCCAGGCCTTGTGAGCGCGACCGTGCTGCTGACCCCCTAGGAACAGTGCAGCCATTGTGCCTGCAGAAATGGCCCTTTGGGCAGCTCCTGCCTTCAGGCCAGGAGCTGCCGTAATCCGGCTCTCCCCATTCCCGTGTCAAGTGACTGGCTCGTTCTCTGTGCCATTCCCCAGCTGCAGAAGGGAGCCGACCGGTGGGCTACGAAACACTCGGAAATGGAGAGGCAGGGTGGCAACTGGAAAGAGGTGAGCAGAGAGCAGCTGTGTCGTGAGTGCCAGGGGAGTGGGGCATCGCCAGCAGCTTCCCAGGGAGTGAGCTGGGTGGGGGTTGGAGCCTGGGGCAGGCGGAGCCGCTGTAGAGGCTCTCAGCCCAAAGCACTAGCAGTGCCGCCTGAGGGGAGAAGCCCAGCTTCCTTGCCTTGGACTGGGGGGAGCATGATATGCTGGCACCCATCACCTGTGTTATGGTCGTGCCCTGGAGCACAGTCGTGGCAGGGCTCCTCTATGCCAGGCACCGTACGCACACGCCAGTCCCTGCCCAGAGCACGCATCCTGAGCAACCTGACTGTGCCTGGACGTTCTCTAACCCTTGGCACCCCGAGATCTCAGAGGGGGATCACTGTTACAAGGCTGGTACCTGGGCACCGAGATTAAAGCCGTGTTCAAACATGGGCTTAGTTAGACCCCTGAATACATGGCTTTTGTTTCAGGTTTGTCCAGGTGCCCATGGGAGCTTTGGCTCTCTCCTGGGGCCTAAAGGTGGGGTTAGGTCTCTAACTTTTCAAGCTCAAAAGTTCTGGCTGCAGTGAGGCTGTTGTGGAGCTGGGCATGGAACCCAGGAACCCTGCAGCATGGGGCATGAGTCGCTTGCTGGTGGATTCCCTGCTGCTTGAGGTCTTCAAATCTCATTTTTGAGGATTTCAATAACTCAGTCATGGGTTCGGGGTTGTTATAAATGTGTATGGGTAGGGTTTTGTGGCCTGCCTTGTGCGGGAGGTCAGACTAGATGATCATATTGGTCCCTTCTGACCTATGAGTCTATGAGTCTATGAGTCTATGAGTCCGGGCTGCCAGGCGAGCTTCATGGTCACTTGGATATTGGTGAGGCATAGCCCCCTCGCACCTGGGAAGGGGCCAATGCAGCTCCTTGGTTGGGGGCCCCTGCTCTGAGCTCCTGTTCTTGAGTCCCGGTCACATGCCAGTAACCTCTGCCGCCTGTGTCATTCTAGACCCTCAACGAAAAGATCACCGACAAAGAGACCATTTCTGAAACAGACCTCCAGGGAACCGGCTTAAAAAGGTGAGACACCCACCTCGTACAGGGCAGCCCAGTGCTGCTCACGCCTCCTGGGGGTGGGAAGAGGCTGATGGGTTGGGGGGGGGGTGCCGGGGCTGCGACCGGTCCATGAATATGAGCTGATAGGCTCAGAGCCTTGTGTACAGGTGTCCTGCTGCCGGGACCCCCAGCTCACCACCTCAGTGTCTGATGGCCTTTGCGTCTGTCCCAGAGGGCTCCTGCATCTCCCCAGGTCTCCAGAGTGGCTGGGGGCCTGCTTCCCCCTCCTGGCTCTCTGGGGGGAGGCTGCTGCCCCTAGAATGATGCCCTGGAGGGGTGAACTTGGCCATGCTCCACAGAGCAACGTGAGCAGAAAGCACACCTTACTGAGCCGGGGCTGGGAGATGCCCCATAGTCCTTTGCAGTGAGGGTACCCATCGAGCACAAACACTTGGCTGAGAGGGGACCAGTCTGGTGCCCAGGGCACTGCTTCTCCTCAGGCTGGCACAAGCGTGTTACTCTTGTTATCCATGTGACCGCACTGCCCCTAGGCCCAGTCCGGACCAGGCCCCCGTGCTCAGCACCGGGTGAACCCGGAGGCTGCCAGAGCTCACCTCTTTGGTGTGTGACGCCCTCGCCGAGTGCAGGGTCAGGTCCCAGGGAAGTGAGTGAGCTGGCGCACGTACCCAGAACCCACCAGGGAGCAGCTCTGCAGAGCAGAGCCCAAGGGCCGAGCTTGTGGGGTCTCTGCCTCCCTGTACCTTTCAGGTGAATGACGGGCTTGACTTTGAGTCCAAAACCATTATTCTGACAAACCACAAGGTGGTAGCCAGCCAGTATTGCAGAGAAGTGGGATCGGGGCTGAGAGAGGCATGGCCATGTGGAGCATGGAGGGCCAGCTGTGTGGGGAGAACAGGGACCTAGCTCTACAAACAGCCCAGGCAGCAGAGAGGCTTGTGTGGCCCAGCCAGGAGCAGGGTCACTTGTGCTGGGTCCTGCTCGTTCTTCTGCTGGCTAGCAAGCGTCGTCGGGCCGCTGGAGATGGGAAGCAGGGGTTTCTCCCACTGGACGAGAGCGGAGTTTGCTTGATAAGCATTGTCTGTCAGGGCTGCATTTGTGCCCAGGGCTCCACGTGCTCCCATTCGAGGGCAGGGCGCCATGATCCTCCCTCAGTTCCCTCTGACCACCCGCCGCGAAAAGTTGGAACCTGGCAGGTGTCCGACCTGTTAGTTCTTAGCTTTGGCTGAACCATCTCAAAATCTTCTGCAGACCATGAGACGTCGCTGATTCTCCATCATACGACTGCCGTGCTCTCTGTCGACCCGTCTGCACTGAGTATTGGCAGTCAGACCCCCCGTACACAGATACTTAGCGTGGTGGACTCCGAACATTCAGGGCTTGAAGCCCTGTCCAGTCTGCGCAGGACTAATTCCCCTGAAAGCTGGGCACTGCAGGTATCTAGGAGAGCCACACGTACCGAGCAAGTGTCTGGAGAACCTTTCGTCCTGAGCTAGGGCTCCCGAGCTGTGAGACGTGTGGCTGAAGCCCCATCTCTTGGAGCAATCTATGGACACTGCACCAGCACCCCACTGACGCTCCCAGCAGCACCAAAGCGAGCTCCATCTCCTGCCCCGAAATCTGGCACCGAGAGGAAGCACTCCAAGCAGCAAGGCTAAGATTCCTGGTGGTGCTCGGTGCCCTCCCATATGGACAGACCCTGCATAGCCTGTGGGGATAAGACCCCCAGACCCTGCACTGCACCGAGGGCTGCTGATAATGAGCAGCCTACGTCAGAGGCAGACTCCGGCGATGCACTGCCTCAGCGTCAATGCGACTGTGGAGGATGCATCCCAGGGAGAACCTGGCAGCACTAATTCAGTCCCCACTACCACAGACACCAGTGCTGCCTCCAGAGAGCATGTGCTGCTCCTCGCTGTCACCGGAGCGCTGTCACCCCGTCTCCCAGCCAAGGGCGCTCTGTTCTGTGGTCCGCATCAACCTCTGGTCCAGCCAGGATTGTCTTCCCATCAGGCTGGCGAAGGCCTTGGGCAGACCCTGCCACAGTAACTCTCAGCGAAGTCACTGGGAAGGTGGGACCAGGCCCCTCTGACAGGGTTCAAGTGCTTCTCTGCTCACCCCAGCTCAGGCCTCCTGGTCGTGTCAATGGCACACAAACAATCTCCGTTGAGTAAGAGTGTCCCTAAGGACCAGGACCCCAAATGGCTCCACATCTGCGGGAGAAAGTTGTGCTCTGCCTCAGCTGCATGGCTATGGCCAGGCCGTACTGGCCACAGCTGAGTTCCTAAGCTGGGACTGGATCACCCCCTTCCTCTCAAAGGTCCTGCCCAGCAAGAGGGGGATGCTAGGGGTGTAATTGAGGAAGGCCAGTTGGCGCCCAAGATGGTCGCACAGGCAGCGATGGACACCTCTGACATTGCAGCTGGGTCTGTGGCCATCGGGTACCCTGAGAGAAGTACAGGCCGTGGCTGAGCCTTGTCGGTTGGTGGCCTGGGGCGGACAGACAGCACTCTGTCCATTAAGACGCCAAGGCCATCCTGTGCTCCTGAGGTTTACCCCCCACCCCCAGACCCTCCTCAACCTCCATCAAGACAATGGAGCCGTCCTGCCATCCAAGGCAACCCGCGTACCACGGAGCGCGGCAGAGGGCACCAGCCTTTCTCCGCAGCAGTGTACCCCTCCCCTCAGGAGGCGTCTCAATGTCTGTCTCACACCTAACCCCCAGTGCAATCCTCGAGCCAGGGCAAGATGATGGGCAACGCCCAGCTCATCTGCAGGGCCCCACCTGGTCGGTGGACCCAGAGCATGCTTAACTCCACACAGGATGGCCAGAGGAGAAGGCCCCCGCTATCACATGTAGCCAGTGGTTAGGGCACTTTCCTGAGAGGTGGGAAACCCTGGTCCAAATCCCTTCCCCCCCCACCAGGCAGGGGTGGGGATTGAACCGGGGTTTCCCACCTGCCAGGTGAGCGCCTCACCCGTGGCCGTCATGTTGTGTGGCGCTTGGTGTGTACCTGCCTGGCTCCACGATCACAAGCAGTCAGTGCCACGTTCTGTGAGGGGCGGGCTTAGGACACACTCTCATCGGCGGCATCTCCCTTTGGCTGGCCTAGGTGGCAGGGCGCCGGCACTGCGAATCCCACTCTGCGGTGCCTGGCTTGTGCAGGGAGGCTCGGAGCCTGGCTCCCGTTGTGGATTGAGCACAGTGATTTTCCAGGGGCCGAAAACAAGGCATTGCAATGCTCAGCGTCTCTCGCTGAAGTCCCCTTGTGGATCCAGGTCCCAAGCCCTCGTGACCAGGCCACCTTATGGACCCACTGGTGCTCAGCCCACACCCCACATTCAGCCCCAGGACAGCCTTGCAATTCCACCCAAACTTCAGTTGCTTTGTCTGTCTCCTTCCCAAGGCCCCATTCAACCCTGGGGGAAGAGAACCCACATGCCTGGGTTGCGTCCGGAGCTCTTCTGTTACCTTAGCAGGACCATGCCCGTCAGGGGCCATGCCTCTCTGTAGTCATCCCCAGCCCATCGGCAGGCCATGCCATCTTGCCACAGGGAAACTCTAAATGGATCATGCTGCATTTCCACCGACTGGCAGATCTCTGGTGAGCCTCTCCCGTCATACGCCACCACTCCTCCAAGGCACAGGTGTCCTCTCCCACCTGCTCCAGGAACATGCCTGCTCTGAGATCGGCATGGCGGAACCCCTCTGACTCATGCTATACGTTACATCCTTGACTTGGCAGCCAGGGCAGATCACGCGTTTGGAAGAGCTTTGACAGGGTCTCACTGGCCTGGTGGACGCAGTGGGTGGAGGTGGGAGGGAAGTAGTAGATGTGATATAACCTGATCTTAGTAAGATTTTGGACACAGTCCCAGATGACATTCTCATAAGCAAACTAGGAAAACATGGCCCAGATTAAATTACTGTAAAGTGGGCGCACAACTGGTTAAAAAACAGTACTCAGAGACATTTTCAATGGTTTGCTGTCAAACTGGGAGGGCATATCTAGTGGGGACCCACAGGGGTCTGTCCTGGTTCTGGTACTAGTCAAGATTTTCAATAATGATGTGGATAATAGAGTGGACAGTATGTTTGTTAAATTTGCAGAGGACACCACGCTGGGAGGGGTGGCAAGCATTTTGAAGGACAGGATTAGACTTCAAAAAATCCATGACAAATTGCAAGTGCAAATACTTCACTAAGAAAAAAAAATCAAATGCACAAATCCAAAATGAGGAATCCCTGGCTAGGCAGTAATACTTCAGAAAAGGATCTGGGGTCATAGTGGATCACAAGTTGAATATCAGCCAACAATGTGATGCAGTTGCAAAAAAGGCTAATATTCTGGATGTATTAACAGGAGCTATGTGAGACACAGGAGGTAATTATCGCAAGCCGTCACCTGGCTCCACGATCAGAAGAAATCGGTGCCAAATTCTCGGGGGGGTGAGCTTAGGACACACTTCTCACTGGGGGCATCTCCCGTTGGCTCCCTGGTGAGGCCCCAGCTGGATTACTGCTTACAGGTTTGGGCAACGCACTTTAAGAATGATGTGGACAAATGTTTAGAGGAGAGCAATAAAAACGATAAAAGGTTTAGAAAAATCTGACCGATGTGGAAGGGTTAAAAAAATTGGCCATGGTTAGTCTTGAAAAAAGAATGACAGTCTTCAAATACGTCCGTCTGTAGGGAGATTGTGGAATCCTCATCCCTGGAGATTTTAAGAACAGGCTGGGATGATCAGGGATGGTCTAGCGTCCAGGGAGGGCACTACCAGTCACCTCCAGCGGGAGCCACACTGACGCACTAGAAGAAGAAAGAATGGTCGCTTGCCCTACAGTAACTGTGGTTCTTGGAGGTGCTGTCAGTATAGATCCCCTGACCCATGCACCGCACATGCTTTTCAGAGTCATCAGCAACATTGGGTCCCCAGGGCGGGTTGCAGCTGCCATGTGCTTTGGTCCCTCGTATTGGAACATGAGCAGGAGGGGGAGCAAGTGAGCCCCAACAGACATGGCTATTCACAAACCTCCCAGTCTCCTGCATGGGGCATGTGTGTACTTACAGTGGGATCTATGCTGGCCACAGCGTCTCAGAGCCATCATTACAGGCAGGTAAGTAACGGGTCTTTAGCCCCATGTCCAACGTGTGCTTTGACCACTCCCCTCTTCTTTCCATTTAGGACGAAGTCCGTTTCCTCGATGTCTGAGTTCGAAAGCTTGCTCGACTGTTCTCCCTACCTTCCAGGCAAGACCAGCCCTGCGATCACCGACCGCGCCCAAGGCAAGAAGGTGTCTCCAGCCACCCAGCTGCTGCCTAATGGCATAACAGACCCTGCAGGAGCCAACCCCCAAAACTGTACATATGTGAATATAGAGCAACCCGCCCCTGAGAGCCTGGTGAAGGACAAGTTGGGCATTTCTTCATGGGACTATTCCCGGGCAAGCAACCTCTCCGGGCAGGATCCAGCCCAGAAGCAAATGCAGAGGAGCTACACGGCACCAGACAAGACTGGGATCCGCATCTATTACAGCCCTCCAGTGGTGCGAAGGTTGGAGGCCCCGCTAATCCACAACAAAGAGGGGAAGATCATGACTGAGCCCGGCTTCCTGTTCACAATGGCGAAGCCGAAAGAGCTGGAAGAATCCGCCAGCTCTGAGAACATGTACAGCAGGTGGCTGTGCAACTTCTCCAAGCAGCACCGCGAGCTGCTGGACAGCAGCAGCGCCGACGGGGCCGTGCCCCCCGTCCCCGGGTTCCCCTCCTCCCTGCACGATTTTGAGATTTCCGGCAACATGAGCGATGACATGAAAGAGATCACCAACTGTGTCCGGCAGGCCATCCGCTCCAGCTCGCTGGAGAGAAAGGTGAAAAGCACCTCCAGTCAGACCACAGGGTTGATGAGTGTTGGGACCCAGACCATTCAGACAGTGAGTGTCGGCCTGCAGACAGACACTCCCCGGGGCAGCATCCACAAGAGCTGGTCCCCGCGCAGCTCCTCCCTGATGTCTGTGCGTAGCAAACAGATCTCTTCGTCTCTGGACAAAGTCCACTCCAGGATCGAGCGGCCCTGTTGTTCTCCTAAGTACGGCTCCCCGAAACTCCAGAGAAGGTCTTCCTCTAAGTTCGACAACTCGAAGGACAGAAGCCTGTGGAATCTTCATCAGAGTAAGCAAAATGGGTCAGCCTGGGCTAGGTCAACCACCACCAGAGACAGCCCCGTCCTCAGTAACATCAATGATGGCCTGTCCAGCCTGTTCAACGTTGTGGAGCATTCTGGGAGCACTGAGTCCATCTGGAAACCAGGGTGTCCAGAGAGCAAAGCCAAGCCAGAAGCCCCTAAGTATGGCATAGTGCAGGAGTTCTTCCGGAATGTGTGCGGGAGGGCTCAGAGCCCCACGTCTGCCGCGGAGAAGAAAGACTCCACGGGAGACGATGGCATCAAGAAGCAGGATCAGTCCCACCTGGCCGCATGTCATCCATCTGAAAACGTCTCCCGGATCTTAAACAAGAAAATCCTGAAGCAAAGCAGCAGCGAGGAGCCCAAGGTGTCTGCCCCAAGCCAGGGGAGCAAAGAAGGGGCCCCAAAGGATCTGGACACCATCTCTGCAATAGCCAATGAGGTAAGAACAAAAGAACAGCCATTCTGGGCCAGACCAGTGGTCCAGCTAGCCCAGTCTCCTGTCTTCCTCCACTGGCTGGTGTCAGATGCCTCGGAGGGAATGAACGGAAAAGGGCAGGTTATCAAATGATCCATCCCGTACTGTCCAGGCCCAGCTTGTGGCAGTCAGAGGTTTAGGAAAACCTGGAGCATGGGGTTGCATCTCTGACCATCTTGGCTAATAGCCACTGATGGACCGATCCTCCATGGACTTATCTAGGGGTTTTGGAAGCCAGTTACACTTTTGGCCTTCCCAGCATCCCCAGGCAGCTTTGTTTTTACCCTAACAAATAACGTAGACTCCAGGGCAGAGCTGGCTAATAAAGTAAGTGTGTGTTTAGTGTCTGTGCCTAACAGCGGAGGTAGTTTCCTTCCCCAGCCTGCCGAGTACTGCAGCCCCTCTCTATCGGGCAGACCTGGAGGGGCGAGAGGAGCAGATCTCTTGTCCTGCAGCAGTTGATTTGGCTGTAGCACCATCTTCATCTGAAAGCCAGATACACTCAGGCAGCAGCAGCTTGTGCTCCAGCCTGGAGGGGCCCTCTGGCTCAGCCCTTGTCTTCGCCCGTGCAGAGATTGCTCCCCGCGGGGGGCTGGGTCAAGACACTTGCGGGCCCGGTGGCCTCAGCCTGCATTCGCATCAGAGCTGCAGGGTGAGGGCTCCACGCGCTAGTATTGACTCTGGGGCAGGCATTCTTCCTCTCGGCTCCCTCAGTGCCAGCAGAAGGGGACCCTGGTCCCACCTGGGTGTTGTGGCAACGGAGCTGAGCCCTTCACACCTCTAAACCCCCCCCGTTTCTCTTTGCAGGACACAGCATGTGACTGCAGCTCCCAGTCCCTCACCTCCTGCTTCGCCCGGCCGTCCCGCTCAGCTATCCGGCACTCCCCTTCCAAGTGCACGCTGCACCCCTCTGAGCCCAGCCGGGCGGAGGAGAAGGCAGGGCCTCTGAGTGAGTGAGGGAGGGCCGCGGGGACCGGGCTATGCCGTGTCTGCTTTCTGCGGCCCTGACGAAAGAGCACGCGTCCTGACTCCGCCAGCTCCTCCGCCTGCGGGACCCACGGCCCTGAGAGAGCTGCCCTGGGCTCCCAGTGGGCCCCTCGCTCTCACAGAGACACAGGCGCGTGCACATCTGTCTCCTAACTGTTCCCCAGCTGCTGGGGATGCTTAAGAAGCAGATGCGGCAGGCTCGTCGGGAATGGAGGCTGCCAGCGTTGTGCCTGACTCCGTTCCAAGGACGGAGGGGAGGCTACTCCGGGGTAGGTGTCTCCTGACTCGCAGAAGGAGCCTGCAAGCCTCACTGCCCCTGCCGAGGGGAGGATGATTCCAGGAGCGAGGAAGGCCTGGGGTGGGACGCACTGCCCTTCCGGCTCCTCAGAGACCTGCGCCCTGAGAGCCGCTGCCTCGGAGACACGGACTGTTCCTGGGCACGGGTGTGGGACGGGGTGAGGGAAGGAACGAAGAGATGGGCCTTGCCTGCCTTGGGGTGTGGGAACAGGGACCCACCACCCTACAGTGGGGCCTGGGCCTCCCTGGGGCTGCGCTGTCTCTGCTGCCGCAGGCGACCTGGAGCAGGGTTATCGTCAGAGCAGCTGGGTCCGTTGGCAGAGGACGTGCTCCCGTCCCACTTCCGCTGCGGGTCCCAGACAGGGCCGGGGGCACGTTGCATAAAGCGACCTGATGTGCACGCGCGGCTCTTAGCCATCCTGTCTCCCATGGCCGGGCCGTGTAGCCCAGTCTTGGAATGGCACTGCCACAGGGTGGGACACGGCCTCCTCCCCCACACCCCGGGCCTTCTGTGAAACCCGGCCCAGCCTGGATTGCGGCACCTGCCTGCCTCGGTGCTGGGAGGATGCAACAAAGGCAGGATCCTGTGGCAGGCAGAGGGCACCTTCCATCCCATCTGCTCCCCCAGCCAATGTGTAATTCCCCACCTCTGGCACCCAGCTGGCCATGGCGGGAGGCTGCAGCAAGCTGTCTGAGCTGGAGCGCTGGCCGAGGGACTGCATCTGTCACCTTTGTCAGTGGCACCTCTAGGGCAATCCTGGCCTCACGCACAGCCAAAGGCAGATAGGAACAGGAGCAAGTCCAATGGGGCTGGGGGCGCAGACTGCAGGAGATAGGGACACAGCTCTGCTAGGTCTCCTGTCCCTCCATGTGCCAGGTGGATCTCTGGGGCAGGGGCGGACACTGACTGTGTGTTCTCCCCTCCCCTCTGGAGCACGGGCAGAGACTGACAGCCTGGGGCCCAGAGGAGCTAGGCACCCCTTTCGGGGCCCTGCCCTGGCCCCTGTGCACCACCGCCCGCTGGCTCTAGTTCAAGTTAGTCTGGCAGCTGCTCAAGGTGGCAGCGGGTTCTGCATCCCATCTGCGGCTGGCAGGTCCCAGATTTGCACATGCAGGGTTGTCGGGGGCTTCTCGTTCTCCCGCGGAGGGATCTGTGCATGGCTAGCGATGCAATTAGCAGAGGTCTCCAGAGGGTCATTCATTTGTGGGTTTGGCCTGTTACCCAGGAGCTTGCTGTGGCCGTGGCAGGCGTGAGGAATCTCGCGGGGTCGATGTCCCAGCCTGAGGTGCGTGTGCTGGTGGAGGCAGAGGCCTGCAGGGCCACAGCTGGAATTCAAGACATTCCTCAAAAGTTACCAGGGGCCCAAGAGCTCTAGGGCCTCTGCTTCTGCCCAGCAGCTCACGCTGGCCCCCCGAGGACTCCTGCACTCACTTCCTCACCCCTTCTGCCCCCTTCCTCTGTACAGGTGGCTGCACTCACTCGTGTCCCCCTTCAGGCCAGGGTTTCCACTCACACACCGCTCTCTCGACGGGTTCGACCCACAGGGACAAGCGTGGTGCAAACGTGTCGGCCAGTAGAGATGGGCCAGGGGAGTCCTGGTGCAGGAGTCGAGGCTGACTTTGTCCCAGAGTGACTTAGCACCCACCTTGCTCTGGGTGCCCGGCGCTACAAGTTCCAGGACTCAGCGCTGTAGCAGAGGGAACAGACGCCATCGGCTCCTGACACCGCCGAGCTGTCTGCCTTTCGTTGGGCCTGTGCACGGGGGAGATTTGCACTTTGTATTAAGGTGCAGAAACAGCCTCTGAGCCCCCACTCCAGGCAGTGCTCACCCAGAGCGAGCCTTGTTAACGAGCTCTAATTCAAGATCCCGAGCCTCTTCGGGGCTGCAAGGGTCACGGGGCCGGCCCAGGCTCACATAGCACCAGAGGCAAGGAGGCGGCTGCTCTCCAGGATCCTGCAGTAGGTTGTGGGCAGGAGAGGAGGTCCAGCGGGAGGGAGTTGTGCCACACTGGGCCGGGCCGCGCATGCTGGCAAAGCCAGAGCGGCTCAGCAGGGCCAGAGGCTGGGCTCGCGCTGCCGTTCCCAGCCGGCCTTGGTCCAGCCGGAGCTGAGCAGGGCGCTGGCCCTCTTGGGTCCCCTGTTGTACTAAAGGGTTAGAGCAGCTCGGGGTTGCAGAGCAGAGACCTGCAGGGCGGCTCCCTGCCCGTTCCTCTGGCAAAGCCGCACCCCCGCTTTGCCCAGGTTTGAGTGAATCCACTAAGGGAAGGCCTGGAGTTCAGCATTTCCCTCTGCCTCCTCCACCCACAGTGTTTATTGCACCCTTTTCGGCCTCCGGCTGTGCTGAGCGTGTCCGCTCCCCGTGGCAGGCAGGGCCATGCTCAGGGCAGCTCTACGCAGCCAGCCCCGTTCACTGCTGCCAGGCGCACGCGTGCGGCCGTGTGTGTGTCTGCGTGGGAGAGAGCGAGAGCATTCAGACTAGGAGTGAGGGAGATGAGCTGCTGGAACGGTTTACAGGGGTAGGGGCGATTTGCCCTTGCTGGCCATTTTTAAACCAAATTTGGATTTTTTTTAAAAAGGCTCTCTAGTTCAAAGAGGAATTAATTGAGGGAAGATCTGTGGCCCGTGTTGGGCAAGAGGCCAGACTAGATGGTCACAGGGGTCCCCTCTGGCCTCAGACTCTATTACACAACCCAGCAGCTCTAGGGAAACACTTCAAGCCTTTTGCTCTCCCAGCCAACGCAGGAGGCTGCTGCTCTGCCATTGCATGAGGCAGTGATTGAAGGGCCGTAACCCACCTTGTCATGCTGCATTTAAACCTGCAGTTAAATCCATCCCCAGGCCTCCCAGCCCTGCTCCACACTACAGAGTGAGGGCAGCGTAAGGAGCTGACATGGAACTAACTCTGTAAGTGTCTACACTAAAACATACAACTCCTGCCACTGTAACGTGCTAACTACACTGACTTCGGAACGCCAGCTCCACGCCAGGCCTAGCCCTTGGGTCAAAGTAGTGAGGTCCACGCAGTGTCACTGTAGACGCTGCCTTTCTTCCGTCACCTGTTGCTGCCTTTCAGAAGCTGCCCCCCAATGCCCCATGCTCAGTTAAATTGGTGCAAGCGGTCCTGAAAAGGACTCGCCCCACCCCCACAAGGAACATAGCATGGCTTTGCAAAAGCTATTTAATTAGTACGGTGGCTGTACGTCACTGTAACTCTGGCTCTGTCTTTGCTACAGCAGCTGCATCGGTGCAGCTGTGCCTCTGTAGTCTTTCTGGTGAAGACACTGAGCTGCCAGGAGAGAGCTTTCCCATCAGCTTAATAACCCCTGCCTCTGTGAGCGGCAGTAGCTGTGTCAGCGGGAGAAGCTCTCTTGCCAACATTGCGCTGTCTACACTGGCGCTTACATTGCTCGGGTGTGGACCGTTCACACCCCTGAGAGATGTAAGCGATGTCGAAGAAATTAGGAGTGCAAAGCCGAAGGTTGACTTAATTCTGTACCTTTGCCCGAACTCGGGTCTCAAGCTGCAGGCTGGAAAGTTGCAGCAGGTGTCGGGTCCCCGGGCGGGGAATGCTCAGTGTGAGAGCAGACGGGGCTGCCCTGAGCGCTCTGGGATGGGACCTGCCGCAGCACAGCTCAGGCTCGGCGTGAGCCAGGAGTTTAGCGCTCAGGAACCGCGTCCCAAATTCCGGGCGAGGATGTGCACGGCCAAGACAACGCCTGGCCGCTCCGTCCAGAACACCAGGGCTCTTAGTTACCCGGCAGCAGGTCCACGCTGGGGGTCAGCTCAGAGGCTGTCCCTGCAGTTACACAGGCTGAGTCAGAATCCCCCCGCTGACACCTGAACTGGGGTGTGCAGCCCACCTCAGAGTAGCCCCCCCACACCCACGGAGCAGGCTGGCCTTGTCCCCAAATGCAGAGGGAGGAACCCCGGTTAATGGCCACAGGAGTGTGCCATTCTCCCAGCTGCAGCACTCGCTGGTTCTGACTGGCAATGGCAGCTGCTGTGGGGAAAAGCTGTTCCAGCCCGCCCCAAGCCCAGCTGTGCTGGAAGTGGTGTGAGAAAAGCCGACCTCATCAGACTTGGATTCCAGCTGTTTCTCTCTAGGCTGGTCACCAGGCCTTTGCAGGGTCCCCCCAACCCTCCCACTGGGCATCGCCATCAGCCTCCACTGCAGCCCCGTGCTCCCTGTAAAATCCATTTCTCGCCAGTTTTATTATCACTGGCCCGGTTCATTCTGATTGACTTTCCCTCACCGGTTTCTCTGAAAATGTTGCAAGGGGGGAGAGAGAGAGAGAGTGTGTGAGTGTGTGCATGTGAGTGTGTGTGTGTGTGCAGAGAGGGGAGCTTTAACTAATCCAGCCCTGCAACAGGGAAATAATTTTTTCAGACCCCCTCTTGCCGCCCCCCCCCCAGGGGAGCCCCATGTGACGTTTTTAAAACCTTTTGCTTCAGTATTTTAAAACACATAACGGGCCCTAGAGCTCCCTTGAAGCGCTGCCATGCCCCTGAGCAGAGCCAGTGTGTGGGAGGGGGGTCCGGGGAGCCCTGGCCCTGTGGGTAGTAGCACCTGCTGAAGCCATTACTCTGTTTCCCAGACTCAGATGGGCCACCCCAGCTTCTCCTCCTGGGGCTGTTTTAGTTATTTGCTCATTAAAAGTGTGTTTTGCAAATGTCCTTTCCTGTTGGTTCAGATGCGCTGCAGGCCCACGCAGAGCACAAGGCAGGGGGATTTAATCCCGCACGAACTTGAGAGCTGAAGCAATTTTTAAAAATAATGAAATTAGCTAAATTGGGAGGGTAGAAGGAGTTAAAAATACCAATTGGATTATAGGCTTGCAGGGCAGGAGGTGCTGACCCCGCAATCCTGCCAAGGAGCAGAATTCCCCGTGGGCTGGAAATGGAGCCTCATTTGGGGGAGGGACAGAGGTGCAAAGATGCTACCCCCTATCAGTAAAGAGCCAGTGTTCATCAGCGTGGAGCCAGGAAGGCAGCAGCGCTTTGTTAGGAAGCCATGCTGCCCAATGCCAGCAGATTTCTGCAGCTAAAAATAAACTCCAGTTGCATTAGGTGCTAATGAAGTCCAATTACCTGCCTGCTGCTCCTTGCACGGCTGTGGAAGGGAGTAAAACATTTTCCACGTAGTGCGGAGAGTACCTGGGCTTGCAGAACAGCATGGGATGCCAGCCAAACCTGTGGGAAGGATTCCAGCCAGATGTACACTCCTCCCCCCGAATGTGTAATAGCCACAAAGGCAGAGCTGAATCCAGCCCTGGGAATGAGGAGGAAGGAGTGTGCTGAATGGCCTACAGGGATGCGCGCTGTTCATGTGCACTGCTCGGCAGGGTCACCTAACAGGGGCCTTGCAAACGTAGCTGCTGCCCCTCCGGGAGGCTGTGCTCCGTGCCCTGGCAGGAGGTAAGCTCAGACCGGCCAGGGCACGGGCACATTCTTGGGCAGTGGCCAAGTGCCGCACTGTGTAGTGCTGTGTGCTCCTCTGGTAGCGAGGGGAGCGCTGTGGCTCGGGGCTCGCACAAGTCACCTTCCTCTGCCTGACAAGTGCAGTGGCTGCCTGGGTTGTTCCTGTCCTGGGCATGGCCTCTCCTAGGAAGGGCAGGGCACAGCGCAGGCAGCTGATTGTTCAGCCTAGCAGCAGCCAAGAAACGATTGGAGCCTGGTGGTTGGTGCAGCCCTTGCTGGTTCTTGCATGCGTTAGTCAGGCGGGGGCTATGTCCCGTGAGCAGGGCTGGGGCAGTGGCATTGATCGGGTCACTAACTCCCACTGTAAATACTTCCTTGGGGGTGGTTTTTAGCATTTTCACTGGTACCTGGGTTGTTTGGTTTTTTTTAAAGAATCTACTTTTTGGAATGTGGTTTCTCATTTTTACAAATGCCTTTTTAATGATTTGTGAGATTTGTAAAGTCTGTCCTGTTCTGTAAATAGCAGCGCTGGGCATTTCTCCCGTATGTGGCCCAGCAGCCCCGGAGCTGGGGGGGATGGCACTTGGCACCTTGGCTGCCTGGTAGCCCATCCCCAACACGTGTGCAAAGAAGCTGGGCTTTTCCTCAGCAAAGTCAGCTGAAGGATGCAGGGAGGTAGCAGAGAGCAGCCCTGAGCCATGGTGTGTGTAATGCACAGCCTTTGAACTTGATGCTGTCATCTCCCTGCATGGCCTTTGAAAGAGCAGGATCTCAGCCCGGGGCACCGGCCGTTCTGAAAACAGCATACTTGAAATTAAAGATGAGCCAATTTGGCTGCTTAAGCTCCCAGCCGCAGGTTTGGTTAAGCCGGCTATGTCCTATTTCCCAGCGTCTCTTGCAGGGAAGGGTCTGTGTACAGGGCACTGAATTCATTTCATCCCCATGGCATGTGGGGGTGAGAAGAAAGCCAGCCCTGCCGCATGCCTGGTAAGCTGTTCAGTACAAGCAGAGCTCTGTCTGTCCGTGTCATCCACACCATTGCAGCCTTTCCCCCTGCTCTTCCTCACTGCGGCATTGGGGTTTGAAAAGCCATTCGAGCTCTTTCAAAAGGCCTGTCCCTCCACAAAGCTCAAGGACCGGGCAGTGCGGCGCGGACTGTCACCTACTGTTTTCTTCAGCCCCTGAGGCTGTGTCCCTAGCAGCCCCCACGTGTCCAGCTCTGGTTTCCATTTGTTCTCCCCTTCCTTTTGCACAGCCCCACGTTCACATGAAGAGCAGTTACTCTGCCTCTGACGACACGGCCTTCCCCTGCCCGCCGGCCTCCATCTGTAGAATTGCCTGTTTGTTGTGCGATAGAAAATAAAGGGCCTGCGAGCTCTGAAATGAAACCCCAAGATCCTTTCTGTGTCCAGATGTGCAGGATGCCTGGCTGATCCTGGGTGGGGGGCCCAGCCCCCAGCAAAGCTCCCTGACTCTGTGCTACCACCTAGATCCCAAGGAAGGGCAAAATCCTCCTGTGGGCTCCATTCTGCCCTGAGCACCTCCTTGGGGTAGGTAGGGCAGGGGTGTCCATTGCTGAGCTCATACAGCCTGGTCCCTGGAGAGAGGCACTGGGGGAGGCTGTTTGGCCGCCTGCGGGTGCACTCCAGCGCCAGGAACCTCTCGTGCCCTTCGAGTGACCTTGAAACCTGGCTCCAGCTGTTGGAGGTTGGGCATAAATAGCCCTGGGGAGAAGGGAGCGGCTGGGGGTGCAGCCCCTTGCTGGTTGATTTGGGAGCAGCAACGGCCTGGCCCGGCCTGGGAAGGAGCCCACCTTCTTCCCGTGGCAGCTCGTGTGATGGAGCAGGTGGCCCCCTTCACACTGTACTCGGGCAGCTGGGGCGCCAGGGCCCCCCTTCCTCCTCAGCCCCTGCTAAAAGCTATGCAGCCTTTTCCTTTGTGTGAGCACCAGGTGGAGTCTGCCTGCTCTCTGCTGCTGCGTGGCCCCTCAGTGCCACAGCAGGGCTGGACTCGGCGCAGCCCCTCGCTCTGCAGGCGCACTGTGCCCCCGGGAGCTGCCCTGCTGGCCCGAGGCAGGAGCAGATGGCCTGTCTCGCATGCTTACGGTGCAGGACAGAGCCTCGCCTCCACGGGCCCTCGCTGCCTGACCCTGGGGCAGCCACAGGGCTGCCAGCTCGGCTTGGACGTATCCCTGGCGGTTTCGTCACATGGCACAATCTTTAATTAAAGATTAATCTTTAATTCCTGGCGACTCCCGGCCAATCCTGGAGGCTGGCAGCAGCTCCCCAGCGGAGCGGCTGCTCACAGCGCGCTGTGCCCTGGGACAAGGCCTCCCTGGGGCAGCGTGAATTACAGAGTGCGGGCGCCCTCTGCTAGGGAAGCCACGTTGATCCTCCACTCCCGTCAGTCTCCCCTCCTGCATGGGGTTTCCCATCTACTGGGCTGGAAATGGAGCCGCCTGCAGCTGATGTCGCTGCCGGCCCCTCGCCAGCACGGCTAACGCCCTACTGCCGCGTTGTGCTGAACGGCATCACGCCGGTCGGGCTCTGCCAGCTCTCAGCGGCCTGCTCTGGGCAGGCCAGCCTGAACAGCCTCCACGCCTCTGGCTTTCACTACCCCAGGCCCCTCCATCTCCCCTGGGAACCCCGCCAGCAGGGGCAGCCAGCGTTAGGGCCTGCGGCGCACCCGGCCTGGCCGCACCCCACGCAGGAGCTGGGTTTGAGACACTCGGGAAGGCCTGGGCACCTGCCCCCTCCCCTCTGCTTCCCGCAGCCGCTTCCCACAACTTGTGGCTGAGCCCTCCCCGGCTGGGCGCAGGTGGGGAGCCAGCCCCAGCCGGGGGTGCACCCTGCTCGCACACGCATCACACGTCCATAGGCTCTGCTCTGTGCTCCGGGCTGGACCCGCCCTTCGGCCCTGCCTTGGCCTGCATCCCTGCAGCTGCTGCACCTTTCCCAGCCATCATCCGGCCCCCCAGGGCTAAGGACTGGCCCCTCCGCAGCACGCAGGAAAGGGACGGAGGGAGCCACGTCCCCCAAGCAAAGCCCCAGTAGAGCTCGTCCCACCTCGCGTGCCCCACAGCCCCAGTGCGGGGCAGGCAGCATGCACCCAGGTCCCTTCCCACCAGAGGAGCTCACCCTCGGGCATGGGGGCGATACAGAGGGGCCCAGCCTCGAGCTACAGAACAGCAACTTGTACTTGCTCGCGCCCCCTCGCAGAGCCCAGTGCAGACGTGTGCCCAGCCCAGCCGCACCCCCACGGGCAGCCACTGCCCACGCGCTCGCCAGGGGCCTCGCAGCTCCAGACGGGTTTTGTCTTTGCCTAGCTCCCACTGCACCCCATTGAAACCCCTGGCGTCAGGTGCCCGGTGCCAGGGAGAGTTGGGGCGAGTGTTCCCAGAATGCACCTGCCCCGTTCCCAGTGCAGGGAAGGCACCACCCAGCTGGTGGGTTCTCTGGGCTCCCAGCCCAGCTCCAGCCTGGACCCCGTGAAACCAGACACGTTAGTTCAGGGATTTACCTGCACCCCTGCTGTCAGCTGTCACTAGAGACAGAGCCCGCCACACGCTGCCTCAGCCGCCTCTGGCGCCTGGGACACCCGCCCTCCGCTCCCCCATTGCTCCACATCCCCCCCTCTGCCTTCCTCCGCTCCCCCATTGCGCCTCATCCCCCCCTCCGCCTTCCTCCGCTCCCCCATTGCGCCACATCCCCCCCTCCGCCTTCCTCCGCTCCCCCATTGCGCCACATCCCCCCCTCCGCCTTCCTCCACTCCCCCACTGTGCCACATCCCCCCC